>JAQFYC010001752.1:0-30975 GCA_034694165.1 Tomocerus mixtus | reverse complement strand
TTTTCCGATCTGATCTCCATTTCCTGGAAACAGGAGAAATACATGGTAAACATGAACTAAAATTTTCTTGGACAGATCAAATCAAACTCATTATTTTTTAATTAATCGAAAAATAATATTCAACATACAGGGATATGCCTCTTATCCGATACGGACATCAATATCCATCATATGAACAACACGAAATACTTTAGAGAACTTGAATATGCAAAGTGGGATTTCCTTATCCGCATTGGAATGAAAAATTTCTGGGAAGTTATGCGAAATGGGACTCCTGTAGTGGCTGCTGGAACTATTCTACGATATAGAAGCTCAATTAGACTATTCAGTCGCTATAAGGTATTCATACAAATATTCAAATAATTATTTCATCATTTTTCTTATCAATTATTCAACTAGCAGTTGGCAATTACGATATTTTTGCAAAATTTATTTAGATTTTAAGTTCCATTAAGTGGTGGGACCATCGCTCCTTTTATTTAGAGCAGAAATTCGTTGGTCTAAGCTGCGGAACTACAAAAGCAATTGGCTACACGAAAGTTACATTCGTGAAACGAGAAGCTATCAATGGGTTTGTGAATGGCCTAGAGAAACCGGAAATAACTCCAGAACTGCAAGCGTATATCGAAGCCCATGATGCTATTGAGATTTCCCAGCAGAAAATTAAGGTCAATTGAATGTACACAGTACACACTTATCCAAACAGCACGTGCAGATAGGTACTACTTAAATATTAAACTCGCCGATTGAGTTTACTCTTTCGGATACATACAATTGGACAAAATAAATGTCCTTATATATATTGTTGCTGTAAATTGTTGCAATAACAGAGGACAAATATTTTAACATATAATATAACTGTTGTAAGTAAAAGAAAAAATGATAAGATGCACCAATTTTTCGAGATCACAGACTGTACAAGTATGCTCCGATGGTTATTTTTGTCATTTAAATGTTATAAATAAAAAATCTTAAATGTAATGAACAATACACACGAGAAAGATAAAGATGCAAATAAGTATTTTCAAAAAAGCTACAAAATTTTGACTTTATTTTCGGCCATTATTTTATTTCCCGCATGAACGAAGAAGGTAAAGGTACTAGTAGTCTTATACAATTAGTACCTTAGCTATCTAAGGTACTGCTTACTTATACACAATATGGTTACACTTACATTCCTTATTTCAATAGGCTGGTTATACATAATTATGTGCTTATTTCTACCCTAATCCTAAGAGTATGTCCATTTCACTACAGTTTGTCGTTTGTGGATATTTTAACATCTAAACTCTATATAAATTCTGGTACTAAATTAGATAATCAATAAACTTTATTATTTTAAAACTAAACAAAAATTAATAATAATAACTTTCCACAATGATAACAATAGAATGGAAATTATGGCTAATAGTAATATCACTACAAAACAAATTATGATTCCTCCAAGTTTCTTATTATAGTACTTAGGCATGCTCCATATTAGTTTACACTGCACTTTCATTTTATCCATAGCTTGACTGTCACGTTTTTGATGGTATCTATATTCATATTTACACTTATTTACATGCATACAATAATGTATTAAATACATAATTATTATACGTAGAATAAATACACATTCCATTTTATGTATTTTATGACAAACGTAAGTCACATCACGATACCGTCAAACCACTATCCTGTCGATATAAATAACATTTAACAAAACCTAATAATTATGAACAATTTGGCATGCAATAAATTGTTCTCTAATGTCAAACGTTACCTAACAATAAGGGTAAACTTTCGAAATATTGGAAAACTATAAAATATTTTTGAAAAGTTAATTTTGCCTTGACAGATTACATTATTTCAAAATTTCAAAATTCAAAAACATGCTTTGCTAATTGCTACACTGAATTCAAAAATGGAATTTTACATCTTCATCGCTTATCCCTGTTTTCTTGTAACAAAATGGAAAAATTCCAAAATGAAATTGAATCTAATAATGTCTTACTTAAGAGGAATTTTACATAAAGACAACAATTTTCTATCTTTGACTCGTGAATATTATAATATTGATTTAAAATCAAAATGTTAATATTTATCTCATCAATTTAAATAGCGAAAAATAATCGCTAAACCCATAATAACTATTCAGAATGCCTAGATAGTTCTGTTAGTAATAATAAGTAATAAGATTTGAAATTTTATTCGCATAAATATATTACCCTACGATTAGCTAAAGAGGAGTGAAGAGTACATGCTGTATATTTCTTTAACTATTTTACATTCATTCTTCATCCTTTTTGTAAGATAAACTAAATATTTCATCATTTAACACAATACTTAATAATTAAGCCAAGAGTCCATTGTCTTCATATTATAATGAGTTCTCGATTCTCGATAAGATATCTATACCTAAGCCATTCTTTAGCTTTATCTGATTGATTCGGCCAATATTTTCTAGTTATTACTATATTAATACAATTTAACATTACTAAATTTAATTTTTTACATTTAAGAGAGATTATTTTAAATTGCTCAGACAATTCAATTCCATAATATCACTGTAGAACAGACATAGCTAGGCAGCAGTGGCAAATGGGATTAATCATTAATAACACATTAACTATGAGATTAAAGTCAAGTTAAGTCAATCTACAATTTTGTCTTCTTATTTTAAATTTTAACTTCACTTGATTTCGATTTGCCATTTTTTATTTCTGCGTTGCGTAGGCATGCCTATTATTCTGTTTTTATATAAGATTACATTCTGTCGTAGTGTCACGTAGTAAGTGTTAGTAGTAGATGTAGTTAGTTCACAGTTCCAACTTGAAGGCTCATCTTTTAAAGATTTATAAATAAAATCCTCAATTTCAATCAAAAATAAATTACATATACACACATAGCCACTCATGTTCAGTTCATAATAAATCTGTTCCTAGTTTTTCAAGCTTCTCCTTATACAATTTTATTAACGTCTTTACAGAATATTAGATGTGTTAGTATCACTAAAGACATTTTTGCTACTTAACACTAATACTACACTACATTGTGCCACACAATATTTCCTTCCCTAACCATATGAGCTAAAGTCAACAGACATTTCCCTGGCTATCAATAAGTACCCTAACCCTATCTTTAAGTGTGCCTTTTAACATATTACTATATAGTAGTTTCTATTCTACGGTAGAATTAATTTTTATATAGCCAATTGTGGCGTTTGCAGATTAGCGTTCTATTTTTCATTGTCTTTGGACGTTAATGGCGATGGCGATGGAGGGTAGAACTGGTATAGATAGAGAGAACATTGGATATAGTAGTAGCTATTTTAGAATAACATACTATTAGTATTTTTACTATCATATAGTGCAAGTACGCAAACAGATAAAAAATTATTTCAAACTAACCTACCTAGAATATTAGATTACATAGTTAATAGTTATCGTACTACAGATACCGTACTGTATTTAGATTTAGTATCTCGTATTATTATTTATTATTCTTAAATTTTTAATTGATAGATTGAATTTGAACAGGGGAAGTTTTTAGATTGGAATTAGGATATTCCTAACCCATTATGAATATGAATCATACTATACAATCGATTACTCATTGATGTTTAGACCATTTCGTTTCTGCCTTTCCCTTTCCTTAACTAATATTATTGTAATCTACCATTAAAATACTTACTTTTGAAGTACGGTAGAGGATTAAGGATAGAACACATGCTTTTTATACATTGAGGAAATGTTGAGTTGTTGCTGACATTTTGACCATTTTGTTTCTAAGGGCAGAAATAGGATGGCATAAACGTTTGTAGAGATGCATAGTGCAATGAAAATTGTATTGTATTTATTGAATTGAGGTACTTTTATGAGTACATATGGTAAATTCAATGCATTATCATATCATCATACTTTACAATTGTAGTTAGTAGTTGTACTAGCAATAATATGCCTACAATCTGGATAGGTAGTTATTATATGGAGGAATTAGGTTAGAAGTCCTCGATAAAGTAGATCGATCGATATTTAAATGACCTGGCTCTGGTTTCATCTACGCACAGCTACTATTTACTATTGTAGCCACAGGATAGAAAGAGCTGTGTATTTAATTTTGTTCTGGCAACTTTTATAAGCAATTTACGAAAGCCGAAAGGTAACTATAATTTTTCCAATTTTTAGGAGAATCTTTTCATAGTGTGATCATGCTTTTTCACTTTATTTATCCTACATAGAGATACTGATTGGATTTCCAGTTTTACAGATTACCTACCGCCTACCATTGCTACGTCATTCTTACTTAGTGTACTACATTTTTAATATTGCTAATGTAATTGGTATTGGTTGCTACTATTATTTTGTATAGTATTTGGTATTGATAAATAGGTAGGCTGTAACTGTAGGTATACAAGGTACGTCAAGGGTATCGGGTTTTAGGTATTCGGATATGGTTACATAGTATGAGAAGGTTGTAAGGTTATAATTTACTTTCACTGCTTTCACTAAAGAATATTTGTATCACTGACCAATAATAATTTTTCACCTTTTAGACACATGCTAATAAATTATAGATAGTCATCACTATTGACTGTTTTAAGTTCGGAGTGAAGTCTACAATAGTTTTTTTGAACAGGAATGTCTTTATCATATCATATCAGTAGTGAAAAACTTAACAAAGTTAAAGTTAACGAAATTACATTACAAGACAAAATGCAACTTTATATATTTTGTATTCAGTATATAGATATAGACTATGATTATCTATGTTGTAAGATACAAACTGGAATTGGCCTTAGCTTGGATTCATTTTCATATTATTACTTGTGCATGCAGTTTAATATAGGGAAGATTTTGCATTACACACATTCTCCTCACTTTTCACTTATTGCTTGGCTTAGAAATAGATTATATTTTAGGTATATAATGTTGAAACGTAATAATAATATTATTTTTATATTACATCGCATCATTGATTGAATTGACGAAGGAATATATCGTAAGTTGCTTGGATTGAGTTTGAGTCATACACGTATTAATTATTAGAATACAATACAATACACTTCAAAAGTTCAAAGTTGAAGTCGAAAGGGAGATCCGATGAGTTTGGCCAGTATCATTATTATATTGTAAAAAAGGAATTTATTTTCCCAATTTAACTTACTGCGAGTCAAATTCAAAATTAAACGCTTAATTATGTACTAGTCGTAGGCCCACTTTTGGCTTTTTGAAGAAGTTTCAGTCTCTGCTCTAATGGCTCAGAGAATATCCACGTGTCACCTGCGGGAATGAACATTCTAGGTTTCCATGTTTCACTATGAGCACTTCGGTCACGGGCTTCTGAGCGTTGCTTCTCTTCCAAATAGAATTTAGCGTCCGTAGCTTGGTCAATATCCCTGGTACTGTAAGGATAATTAAAAAATTGACTTCTAATTTTGGAAACCTACATATTTTAAATTAATGAACATTTTTTATAACTATACTTACGCCAGCCCGCGTGTAACATCTTTCCAGAGACGACGGGATTCATAAGTGTCTTGCTCAGCTACTTTCCTAGTTTGTTTCTTAATAATATTGAGTTTCGTAACGTCGACAAATTTTTCTGTACGTCCATCAGACCATTTTCCTGTCATTAAGCCATTCCACTCACCATCAACGGTAAGGAAAGGCTTCTTCTTATCCTCTGGGCTGAAAACCTGAGCATTAATCTGGAGAAGAGTTATAAAAAAGTAATTAAATTAGTACGACACGACCTTCCACTTAATATTTTGATACTAAATGCGCGTTTAATTATAATTGAAATGACTACGGGAGTGAATTACTTTATTTTTTTCACCACTGAAGAATGGTTTTGTTAAAAATTCAACACGAGCATGATATCCAGTTTGAGTAGATGAGATTGTAACAGGACCTCCTAATTCGACCCATGGAACTGTGAATATAGAGCGAGCGTAGCCGTTAGGGAATCCTAGAACGTAGTCCTCTCGATGTGGTTGGTGTAAAGTCAGCGTAGCATGACCTATATTGTGCACTCCTAAATAGAATCAACACGGAGAAGAGAAAGTCATTAAAATTTGTCAATTACAGCATATTAGGGTCGCAACGTCTGTTTTATCTCTCTAAAGACGCCTATAATTCTTTCCATTTGCATTCTTATCCTAAGGCGCATTGACAATCTAAAATATTTTATAGGGAAAGTACTGAGTAACTTTACAACCAAAATTACAACAAAAATTTTAGAATACGTTTTCATACAGAATGCACAATGCAAATGTCATCGTCTCTAACTTCTACTATTAGTATTAGTACTGATGCTGCTGTTAAGTTTACGACAGCTGTCGTAAACCGTAAACCTAACTATAGTGCTCAAACACTAAATACTACCGTAAGCGATGTTTAGGTTAACAGTTTTTAACTTCTAATACATAGTGTAAAGAGGAGATAAGAAATAAATGGTTCTAAGTCTTAGGACTATAAAAGTTGGTTTGTCTTCGCATTTGCTTACCAATGGATAGACCGAGAAATTTGGACTTGGTCCAGATGTGCGCATTAAGGGAAATCTGTTTTCTCACATGCTCTGCATAGAAAGCAGAAATAGGAGGATGATGAGACACTTGCTCGCCAAAGAAAATTAGAGCATTCGGATCTTCTACCCAGGGTAATAATCTTCCATCCGGAGGGGCATTAGAGACACTGGAAACACTTGTGCTCGAGGATTTACGTTGTTTTGTGTTGAGATGTGAGTCTTGCGCTGCCGGTTTCTGGTTCTGTGTGGAGCAATGTCCATTACCAAGATTCCAGTAACATTGAAATACTTCGCCTAAAATTGGATTATATGGCTTTTTGGCTACTTCTGATCTCCGACCAGCGTGAAAAGCACCCAGATACCACCTAAATCAAAGGATATCATTACTATGTAAATTTGCTAATGCGGATAAAATCTATTTAATACGGTATGTGTCGTAGGCACAAGGCACGTTAAACCTATATGCATACACTTTGGATTTCTTTCAATTTTTGCAGGAAAACTAACCAAGTAGAAAACTTCATGCGCTTTCCATAGGTTTTGTAAAATAAATGCATTTTTATAATACAAACATGGAAATCAAAAGCAAATCAGTTATAATTGCATTTTGACAATTTAGTTAATTTTCCTGAAAAACAGACGAAAAGGCCCAGGTGCGCACTGTGACTATGACATGAATAGTAGATATGTCACTATAAAATTGATGCCTTTTGGGCATTATACTACATTATATGTATTACTGTGTATTACTAGTACTAACCTCAGAATGGCTACGATTCTATCTTTTGGACTAGTTGTATCCGCAATATTCACGAACATATCAGGGTGAGCAAAAAAGTCAGCATACATTTCAAGGAGACTCCGTCGCTCCAAGATAAATGTGGGTAAAACAACCTTGGTCAGATCCATACCGATTTTAACTTGGGAAAGGAGATGGGAGAGGACAGAACCATGGGACTCCACGGAGCCCAAATCGTCTTCGGGCTCTTCATCGTATAAGGCATCCCAGTCATAAGCAGGAATAGTACTATTTTCAATTGAATCCAAATGGCTCAGTGATTTGTTGCTAATACAATCGTTAGTGCATTTGCACGGCTCTTTACATGTACATCGTGGTATTTTGGCTGATCCTCCGGCAACCCCTCGTGCGGACATCTCAAGGGTTGCCTCAGGAAGAATTGTAATCGCTAGCGGCAGATTAACTTCGGAGTCTTCAGTTCTATTTTCAAAAAGTAATAAGAAATATTAAAAAATCTTTATCCATTTATACAAGCGTAAGTATTTAATTACAATAAAAAATCAAAGGATCCTTGTGAGTATAAAAAAGTTGAACTTGAGCATTGAAACTTACTGGTCTGGATACAAATCTTCACTAGCGTCATAAAAGTCTTGTTCGTCATCTGAACTGGAGTATGAGATAAAAACTGGACTTTTTTCATTAGGAGAAATGGGCGACTGGCCAACAATTACAGAACTTGTCGCAGCGACTCGAGCAGCAGGAGTTTGTTGACTGACGCTCTTGACCCCACTGCTACTGGAAGAGCTAACGGATTCCCGACACTCAGCACCAAACTCAATCCCCGTTTGGATTTCGGGGTCCGAATAATGGAGAATCACAGGTGTGGTAAGTCCTGCCACTGGGAATGCAGTGTTCTAAATAAACAATACACTTATTAACTCAAACTCATTGCGAAACACAAAATAACCACCCGAGTGTTTGTAATTACACTGTTTAAGCTCACGGAACAGAATTTTTAAAGGAATTATTTATATACTTCATTCTTATGACATTTAGCTTGGTTTTGGCTTACACACAAACTACTATTGGTTCCTACGCTTTCGCTTATATGGATTACGATAACGGTAAGCAGTAAGAAAAGTAAGGTCGATAAATATAATCCATTTTAGATTTGCTTATCATTGGGAGACATGATTATCGTAAACGGTAAAAGACAAGACAATAAATACTAAATACTAGATAAATATTGTATACATATATATTGGATAGACAATGAATATCAATATCAGTACAGGTACAGTATCAAACTCTAATTTTTATAGCTAGCCTATGTGCGATTAATAAATGGCAAAGTAAACAAATTCTTTATACCTAATCCTATTTACTACTGACGTGCTGCGTATCGGGAACTATTTTATTAGTAGTAGGGATATGTTAACGTGTGAGTTTTAATGTATCATGGGTTGGATTCTATTACGTTATGTATACAATATAAAACGTAACTTGTGTAGTTATAAGTTCCCGAGACCCGTCAATTAGCTAAATTTTCATGGCAACACAACCAACTCTTCTACTAGTAACAGTTTAGTTTGGCTTGCTCCACTCAATTTAGTATTTAGGGTAAAAGTAATAGTAACGTATGTAACAGAAACAGAAACAGCGAAGAACTGCCACTGCCACTGACTTGACTATGATAATATTATGTGTGTATGTGGAAGGAATGGAAGTGGGATAGTATTTTAATACTAGAGCACAGCAGCGGGATAGAAATCCTACAATAATATGTCTGTTAGAATTGAGTTTCATTAAGAATTCAGTCGAATGAGTAGTTCTATACTGCTGCTATGTGCAAGAGTAGCTTTTAACGTAGTTAAGTTAAGTTAACTGTTCAACATTGAACCCACGAAGCCAAGCCAAGCCACTCGCTGGCAAAAACGGACTGGTAACTAAATGCTAAACATGCAGACGAAAGGATGCCAGTCAGTTCAGTCAGGAATAGGAGAGGTGTAGGAAAGGAATGAAAATGAAATGAAAGTCGGCCTAGATTTCTATTACGGGGTACATTACCTCCAATCCAAAGGCAAACCAAACCAACTTCCACTTCGGACTTGGAGTTTCGTTTGTTGGGAGCATTGCATAAATATTATAAAGAAAATGAAAATCAATAGCAGCGCTGTTACGTTTACGTTTCTAACTCTACCTTAGCAATCTGAAGAAGAACAATACTGTGTTTGACAGCCTCCAAAAATTCATTGGCTTTCGTGACCAGATGGGCCAACTCGGGTTTGCTTTCCAAAGCTGCTACTTGTTGAATTAAAAGTTGCAAATAGGCGTCCGCCTGGCCAAGTCGCTGTTCAAAACGGATTAATGGCTCCTCCGCCGATCCACTCACGTCGGAAAAATGATGAGGCAAATAGGAACCGGGTCGCACTCGAGCGTGCTTCAGGATGGCTTCCTCCAAGGCTCTTACCTACACAAGAATGAGAACAACCATTAGATTATTATTTTCATATATAGCTAGAATAATAACATATATATGTAACAGTCAATCAATCATCAATACGTCAATATCATAACATTCAACTTCTCCAGCTTAATACAAATACAAAACCAATGTCAACCTACTTTACATTACAATTTACTCATAACTCTGCTTTTCACGTTCACGCACATTCATTTGACAATAACCATAACATATCATAACCAAAACCATGAAATGGCTAGCGTAGCATTCAATTTCATCCTATTAATATTAATGGGCAGCAGAAGCACAACTGGAACTCTATGGGACTGGCTAGAACTGGAGTAGACTATTTGCGTTGAAAACACGAGTTATTACGTAAGTCCTCCAGAATTGTTTTACATACCAATATTTTGTAGCCTAAACTGAACGTAGTAGGTATTTTTCCGTGTCTTCACTTCACGGTGATCATATCATACCGTTTATTATGGATTTATGGAACACACGAATTCATTCTTCAGTCAAGGAGAAGAAAAACAGAAAAAAATACAACAAAACTGTTTATCTTTTGTAAGCATCCAAATAATTTCTTTTCCTTTTCCATGAACGCATTAGAAAATTGCTTTGTTGCAATAAAATCGATAATTTAGGTAACATAAGAGGCATTTATGCAAAGTTAACAAACAATACATTAATAATCCATAATATTCGGAGAATACTACTTGTATTTTTAAAAGCATTTTAAAAGTTAAGGAATAGTAGCTAGAAATGTATATGAAAATTATATTTTGGTATATATATTTTGGTTCGTACCCTACCTACTACTGCATATTTATGCTTCGTTTTATGAACCCCAGAGTCCCCAATCCCGACCCACGTGTGTGCAATACTTTAATAGTTACCCTGCCCATCACCCTCGACAGCTTTTACCTAACCTTTGCTTAGAATTGACATTCTAATAGGTACTGTATTTCTACTTTAGTAAATTGCAATTTTTTGTTCTGTTCCTGATAAAATAAGAAAATTGACATAAAGTAAGCATACTTACATGAGTCAACGAATGTATACATATATAATGTTAAGTTACCCAAATTTCTCTTTCTTCAGCGTCTTTTGCTTGAAGATGAAATACTTTAGCATCAACAGTGATAGTAAAATTAGCGTCCTCCTCGTCGTCAATTCCCAAAACAGCTCCTTGTAACCTGATGCAGCCTCGTCGGACACCTCTCCGCATTTTCTCCTTCGACTGCAGAAATAAAACAAAAAATTTATAGCATCTGCTCCCAAAAGAGAAAGCATAATAAAAGTATACAATGGAAATAGTAATAAGTCCGGAATATGGATAATATGATGGGTTTTAATAGGAATACTGGAGAACTACCTTACTCTGACAGCAACCCATACACACACGTCTACACATGTGCTCTCGGAGTCTAAAAGTTGACTGAATGGCATGTCAATAAAACTGCGTAACTCAGGCCTTTCTTCCTCCCGTATAATGTATATATCTAAATCCGAAACTCTACTAAATTCCCAATCCAAATATTGGAGAAAGCCTCACATGAAGGTTAAAAGCTCTGTTCTTTCGAAATTAAAAATTAAGCGTCCCATCAAATGCAATGCTAATACTAATACATACAAACTCACTTTTACTTAGTTGTTGCGCTTCCCTTATTTCTATCCTGCAGAGTTTCAAAATACTTTAAACTGTTTCTCGTGAATACTGTATTTGTAATTGCATTATAGGCTTCTTTAATTCATTTATGTCTACACCTACTCTAAGAAACTAAAATAGAAATATCTGATACTTATCTATTTTATGGCAGTTTGCAATTATCGCTATTATTGATTGTGTAATCTTCTGCAATTAATCGCCCACACTAATCTGCCTCTGCCACACCCCCATGAAATAAACGAAGAGAACTATATACAATAGGATGACCCGATTCGGGTCTGATTTGATAAATTATCGAATTCTTGTGAACCCAAAGGGTCCAAACCTAAAAAACAAAGTACACGAACATCTTTGAAAGCAAAAACTGACATATCCTGTCTATTTTTCTGGGGGTGGAGGGAGGGGCAGTTTGTGATTCCGTTCCGTAGCCGTGTTATACATTATCCTATTTTCAACTTTCCTCCAACTAAAGTAAATTTATCGATTGAACAATCTAAATAAAATCAAAGAAATTTTTCTTAATTCGAAATTTTGTGCTAAAATATTTTTCTCGGATTTTGTCTATAAGAGTTACTTGAGTTACTTGTCAATGGTATATTTGAGTTAACTTGTGATTGTGATACAATTAAAACTAAAACAAGATTAAGATTTAAAACTAACCGTGTAATAAGAGAGTAGGCCAGTGGCCTCGTCCAAGACGAACCATCTGAATTGCCATCCTTTCATAACATTGGTCCATTTGCTCAGGAGACCTTCCATGGGCGCTGACGAGGATGTCGTTAAAATGTTGACGTTGACAACTAATGAATCCCTGCCCCGTTGGCCACACTAAAGAGCAAATCTCTCAGAGAATCTCCAAATGACAACAACTCTAGCCGCTCTTTATTTTGAGATTGCTAATAAGATGTAATGTATCCATAATTTAACTTATTAATATTAGTTAGTTTATATATTAATTTTGAATTTACGGAAAATATATAAGTACCAAAATATTTTTAATTGCACAAAACGAACTGGACTGACTTTTTGATTATTTCACTTTTCAATCCAATTTTCTAATGTTGGCTAATAAGTGCTAGGCAGGCATAAAAAATAGATTGTTGTAAAACTGTATAATAAATTAAACTGTATAAAAATATCTTTAACAAACTAGAATATCTATTTAAAGAAACCATCTAAAACAAGTCTGCAGAGCATATGTTGGATTAGCTTTGAGCTTCACCACAAAGATATACACGAAACGAAGCAAAGGATTTATTCTTAGCAGTCTACCGCTTTAATGTCACAAAGTCAAAGGAAAAATCTTACATACATCATACTTAACTTATTAGTTTAGTATGTATAAACAAATATTTGCATAAATATAGCCTAGAAACAGCCACATAACATAAATGTCATGTCTAATTGTATCAGTTGCGTATATTGAGCTGCTTTATCATTATTATTCGGCTTATTCTTTAAAATGGTACGTATAAGTACATACTAAATATGTTATACTTACTGCTATACTTTATTTACTGAATAAAATGCAGCACATAACTATGTAGTTAATATATTAAAGTAAAAAAGGTATCATATAGAACACTCACTTACTTTAATTAGTCCAGCCTAATTTAATTTATTTTGCTTGATTGAAGTAAATTGGCTTGATGTAGGTATGTATAATAGTTTTGTTTGTAGTCTGTCCAAATGGTTTGTCCAAGACAAGAACAAGGTGACGTTTAAGCACTTAATAGATACTGGCCACTGTCAATAGTTTAACCACGCCAAGGAATTCTCGCTGATCTGCTGATGACGAAACGGCAATTAAAATGAATGAATCAACATACGAGTCCAATCCCACAGTTACGTAACGTGAAAACACATTCAGCAAGAGTTGTTATCACTATTTTAATACATTTAAATAATATTTATAGTTCCACAGACACTTATTGTGAGTAAACTGTATATTGCAGAATTAAGGAAAACATAAATTTATTTTAATTCAATTCATAAATAGACATCAATATTGAATTAATGTCAATATCCTTCATTTAAGTATGTATGGCTTATCAACTCATTAATAGTATCAATGAAGTGTATTTCTTTACTTACGTACAAATCCCAAATGTAAAATGCAATGCTTACAGTAACTATGCACTTGAATTGAATTGGTTTACTTATGTATGTAATTAAAACACTAAAACTGTAATGTAAGTTAATCTCCCGTTATAAGCTAAACGCACTACGTGTGTACTGTGTAGTTAATTATTTTATGTACATACATTTGCATTTATGTAGAAGTTATGTTAATGTTTAACTAGTTTAGTTTAGGGTAGTTTAGTAGAAGCGTGTACATAAGTGTGTTCGCAGTTCACTTCATTCAACCACATTTTTAAATAAATATATGATGGAACACATGGTTTATCTTAGTGTTACAAGATTGCACGAGTAGGTATTGTCTTCTTTAGTAGAGTAGAATCGTGTAAGTTGAAGATGATCCATACAGTATATGTAACAGGATGAAGATGAAGATAAGTATTTACGTAGTTTTATCACTGTACGTATCTCTAATGTATTATTGTATTCTCTTTGCTAAATTACTAAAATATTTATTGCACTAGTACATAATGTACATTAGTTAATGATTTATCTGTATATTATGAATTTATAGAGTTTATTTGTAGTACTGTACTGTTAAGTCAGTAATACTTAATACATGTACATAATATGTGTGTGTTTAGTTCAGTAAAGTTACATAAGGCCAACGAAACGAAATCGTTGATAAATTATCACATATTAGAAGAACAGATAATATTGTTTTATTGCTACGATCCTATACATACCTTAACTTATTTAAGTTGTGTAAGAATGTACATTTATAAGTTTACTTGTAAGTATAAGCATCAATGGTGAATGACTTGAGTTAGATATTTATTTATATTTATCTTCTTAACTTGTTTAATTTTAATATGTATTATAGTTATCTCTATGTAGCTGTAGACTTTATATTATGGTTTATATAAAGTCTACAGAGATAATAAATCCGAATTTTATGTAATGTGAGTACTACGGTGAAAATTTTCTATTGATTTCTGTATCTAATGTATGAAGTATAAAATACATGAGCTGAGTTGCTTCAGGTGGCTTTGCTAGGACTGCAAATGACAAATTCTGCAAAGCAAGGCTATGCAAACATATGCCGTAATGCAGAACAGATTTGCTTCAATTCTAAAACAGACACCACACATAGACATAACGTGTGTACATACTATTGTACAGAAAGTACATACAAGTATGTGTGTATCTCTATCTCAATGAAATAAAAAGTCCCAATTTTGCTTGTCCGTCTATTTACAATCTGTATATTAAGGTAAAGGTAAACGTACTATTGTATTATAGCATGTAATCAAAGTATGTAAAGGTGAACGAACATTATAACGCTAACCTTTGTGTGTGTAATAATAATAATAATGTAATCTGCCAACCTATCCTTTCTTTATACAGATATAAAGTATACATCTGCGTATATATATTGTGAATAGCACATTTCTCCAATTTATTGAATCTGCTGATGCTGATGATGATGTTACATTATTATTATTACTACCGTGCCATGGCATGGCCTAATCTAATGTGATGTTCTGAAGTCTGAAGGTAAACTGTTATGTTATGTTACGTTAATGTACTGTTATATTTTCTATTGTAAGTATAGTAAGTAGTAAGTACTAAGTACTAAAGGGCAATCCTATTGTAATATAATTTTTTGTTTGTGTACTGTTTTCTATATTGTTTAGCTACTGATATTTAAGTATATGTATGGCCATGAAACAGCAGTAGCTAAATAACTGTAGTCCAAAGTCTCCTGTAGATTTGCGATGTTATCTGCATTGGATCGCTAGTGTTAGGTAAACTAGTACTTTAGGTTTTAGGTGTAAATATTTTGTTATATAAGTATTTATTTTAAAGTATAGTATATTGTAATATGTATTCAAAGAAGAAATCTTACGTTAGGCTAACTTCTTCGTTAAGGAGGCGAATTAGGAATTAAGAATTAGCAATGTTAAATGAGCAAATACTTATTAAATGTTAGAAGAAGACTTATCAGGTCAGGTTATTGCTGAGAGCAAGTCAAGTCAAGTCAGGGTTATCTAGTTAATGCCAGAGCCAAGTAGAGCCAGATCTCGGAAGAAAGGTCATATGAAGGAAAGGAAATAAGGTTTCCTTCTCTAATGTTATGTAATACTAGATGTGTGGACAGGCCAGGACAAATGATAGGACAATTGCGTATATGTAATGATAATGATATAGAATTGGGTTCTGTTCTGGTTTGTGTCTAAGTCTAAATTTCCTGTTACTCGTGTGTGTGTGTGTATATCCTGATGTGATCCTGTGTTTGTATTTGTACAGTGGTAGTGGTCTGGTATGTGTACTTTTAGGTTTAGCGAAGAATAGTCGAATCCGGTACGGTACGGTAGAGTTAGAGCACTTTTAATGTTACATACTTAGTAGGTAGAGTACACTGGAACTGGACTGGAGTGTTCTGGACAAAAGAAAAGAGTTGTATGTATTTAGTTTGTAGTAACTAGAGTAATACTTAGTAGAGTAGACTAAAGTACAAGGGAACTTCGTCATTGAAGAGATTCGTTTGAGAGTTCTTTATCGATTTAGTTCTCCTCTCTACTCTCCCTCTCCTTTTATATTTCACTGCAGTGGAGTAGAGTAGTAAAGTTTACTGGAACCCAGACCAGAACCACATCCAGATCCAGAGCAAGAACAAGAACGAGAACCAGACCAGCAGCGGTCCGTTTTCGCTATAGTATACTAGTCACTTATAAGTAGTACATGTTTTATATAAACATACATACCTGACATGCATATTATATGAGTATAGTATGAATTAGTCCATTTTTTGGCATGTCCTTCTCTACCCCTGGCCTGGCATGGCATGGCATGGCCCGGCCTGGCTTACTTGGGTTAGCTTTGCCATTTAAACTTAGACTAACATGCGGCATGCATGGATATACATATTAAGGAAGGAATGAAAAGTTTCTCCTGGAAACTAGAATCCAGAGGAGTGTAGTCGTAGTGTTAGTGTTAGTGCATGTGAATGTGAATGTGACCTAGTCTTTTAGTAGTAAAAGTAAATACCTAGGTACTTTCTTATCCGTTCCATAAGCTTATGCTACTTATAAGTTTAGACTTTAGAAGTTCCTTTGTTCTATTATGACTGTACCTACTATATGTACAGTAGCAGTAGCACTGCACACATAGATAAATATATTCTCCAGAACAGAATTCCAGATATCTTTCTATGGATGTATGGATTTGTGTGCCTATATAGAAATAGGTAATCTATTGTACTGTGTTTGCTAGAGATAGATTTTAACAAAGGAAACTAATGTCCAGGCCGGTCCAGTTCAGTGGAATAGATTACAATGTTGTCTTACTATGCGCACAAGGCAAGGCACAACAACAATCTGTATTGTATTGTTCTTCGGTTTTGTGTGGTAGAGGTAGATATACTATTTATGTAGAAAACAGGATTTATCTTTCCAAGAGAGCATATAGACAACATTTCAACGATTTTCTGGGAAACTCGGTTGTCCTAACTTAAAGTTGGTAAATACTAGGTTTAATGCTTACGTTGATTTTGGCCAGGCCAGACCCAGGCTTCATTTTAATACATACTCCTTGATGTTAGCGAGGGATGCCAGATTTTCTTGAAAAGAATCTTGTATGGCAAGAACTTCTCGCAAAGTTTTATTTCAATATATTCATCGTACACTCACCATTAAAGGATGTTATTTCCAATCCAAAGCTAAGCCTTGCTCCTCCAAAATCAAAAATGGGAAGAAAATTCGTTACAATGAGCGTACTATATCAACATAACTTTCAAAACCAGATAAAAGCGAGCTTGTGTACCATATATGTTTCCAGCATCCTCCGAAATTGATTCTATTTTTACAGACAGAAGCCAAAATGCAGGATATTGTTTGCTGATTATCTAACGATCTGCTCGTAAGTGCATGTAGAATTAATGTACAGAGATATTTTTGCCAAAATTGCGGTAGGTATACTTATTTGTTGAGCTGTCTATTTGAATTTTTCCAAATACTGTAGCTTTTTCAACCTGGAAGGCAACCTGTATAATATTATAAGCAATTTTAATATTTTTGATACTAAGAATAAATGATGGGTGGTAAATATTACAATCCAATTTATACCACATATCTGGTACGCCTGAATTTAGCAAATGTTCAGGTCAGGGCTAATAGGACTACAACTGGATGGAATGGAATACAGTACTCCATTTATACTTCATTTCATCAAATTCACCATTTCGCCATTCTGTTGTCTGTTCTGAATTAGAAACACGCTGCTCCTGTTTGTATATGTATTCGGAGGGTGTATATAACGTAGCTGTAGTGCTCTAGTTCCGCTAATCTATGTTTGTGGTAAGTATTATGTATCTGTATAGAGATATATATGTTGGAGAAGTTTAACCAGCTTTCCCTTAGTGGCTTCTTCCAGTTTTAGTCTTTTAGTTGATCTGACAGGATGAGTTAGCTGAGAAGAGAAAGCTAACTCGTTTAGTTGGCAGCGGAGAAAAGTGACTGTCAGAAATTCTGCAGCTTTTTTGTACTAGCTCCCCAAGATATATAATATGTGAAGGAAAGCAGTAGTATCTGAAGTCACAGGGTACATACAACTACTATAAGGCACTTATCGGGTAATGGGTAAAAGTTTTACATGCATGTTTGTATATTATGTAGGAGAAAGTTTTCAATGGCTCTTTCCTTACTTTCCTCTCAAGATTCCATTAATTGTATACATATGCAATTAGCGATTAATTATTCACATTAATCATAGCACTAGGAAACTAATTCAAGAGCCTTGTCTCCCAAATGTGACATGCTGCTAGTACATGACATTATCCAATTAAAGGAAGCGCATTATTAAATTCTTGCTAATTAATGATGGGATGTGACGATGTGAGTGTGTGATTATTTTGCTATGTCGACATATCGACTTAATATTTCGCCTATAGTTTAGTCCTAGCCTGTCTCAACTCTCAACTGTTGAATTTTCTAATTCTGGCTACTTTTTATTTTTGCGTCTGAGTAAGTTCAATGAAACTGTAACAAGCATACCTACTAAGCATTATGCATGAAGAAGGCTGAAGTTTGAAAGTACTTATCTGGATAATTACAATATGTAAAATCATAAAATACCAGGGCAGTTTTATTAAATCTCATTCTTATTGTCCATGTAAAAAAACATGATAAGATTATGCATATACAGATAATCAATAGTCTCACTAGGTCATACATATGTTAAGATTTCCCATTGTAATGTGGCTCAGTCTTAAGCTAAACTTTCTATTCAAATAGAATAATTTGCTGTTCGGACAATCTTAAGCCTATTTGATCTCCATAATTTAGTAAGAACGCAATAACACATAGTTTTTCTGCCTATTAAACTTGCAATGCATGTAAAGCTACTTATTTTATAGATTTATAGGCTTTTTAACTTTTCCAAATAAATGCAGTGCAATTTTCATCTAGTAAAAACCAATAAATGGCATTTATATTAGCTTTGCCGCTATTGCCTAATGACAATGATGCTTCTAATTGTAGAGGTCTGTACTTTATATATTTAATTCCCATCACGCTATAATCAATGTTTATTTGTATAAGTATGTGTATGTATGTTTGTAAAAGGTTTTATTAAGTTTCCTACACGGGCAAGGCCCATGGAACAACAATTCAATAAATGATCTTTATATTTAGCTACGGATATGGATAGATTTATGTGCCTATGCATTAGTGCGAGTATAAATTATCGTGTTTGTGAATTCTGGAAGAGTAGATCGTAAGCATTGTGCTACATTTATAGAATAAGGATTGTAGGTACTAGGTACTAAAGTAATATAACGTTCCTTCGTGTAATGCTTATACTGAACACTATAAAAAAAAAGAGATTCTTCAAGATACACGAAGGGTAATGACAGCTTAATTCCAAGAAAATCTGCAGAATTATCTACCTAG
Organism: Tomocerus mixtus; assembly: GCA_034694165.1. Lineage (NCBI taxonomy): Eukaryota > Metazoa > Arthropoda > Collembola > Entomobryomorpha > Tomoceridae > Tomocerus > Tomocerus mixtus. The sequence continues at coordinate 11,560 of JAQFYC010001752.1, read as the reverse complement.
ACAGTGTCCTGAGTGGCTACACTTGTCGAATACTAACTAGGGAACTTTTCGGTTAGTGTGGAAGAGGCACTAAAGAATTGCGCTTGTGGGTTGGGCTATACCTATATGTACATATACGGTATATCTGTCTAAGGTGGGACTGCACATGATTATTTTATTTTCTTATATTTAGCAGCCCATCTCATATTAACATGCATATGTGATATGTATGTACAAGAGATTTGTTGTAAGTTTGTCGAAATTTAACCCCTTAATGAGTGGTCAATTTCCTATATTTTATTAAGGCTTTTCTGTCAAAGGTAAATGAGATTTGTGTAGGAAAATGGAAAGCGGAAGTCGCCGTAAGAGTCCCTGTACCTAAGACATATCTACCTACGTGTATGATATGATACAAATATGGTTTATTAGTGCATATAATTTTTTCCCCCTGTCTAATAAATCCCCAAACAAAAATGTTTTATAACTGGAAATACTTAATATACGTTTTTGTTAACTATTTTTAATATAGCAAGAATGAATAGCCAGATATTTATGGCATCAACACATTCAAGGTTTTATATGAAAGACGATCAATTGAGTCTGAAATCTGAAAGCCCCCTGATATACTGAGTATGTCAATAATACATTTGCAATACTTTACTGTAAAGTCCCACCTTAGCTCATTGCTATATATACGACTATTATGACACTGATTTATTGGAAATTAAAATTTTCATAATTGCCAATTAATAAGTAGTTATGATTGATGGGCGGATTAGAACAAAGATATCAAGTGAACGATTGTTCTTTCACGTTGCAGAGTATGAATCCTCCCTAAATTACATGAATATGTGCTTATAGTAAATACTTAAGTATGTAAGTTATAAGACAATGGAATAGTAATTACTATACGATGAAAATAGTACATTACAGAAATTGCATACTGTATTGTATTGTATTATATATTATGATAGGGTAATAATTGTACGTACGTATTAGTAGAATTGTTTATAAAATATACTTGCAAATATTACAGAACAAACAATTATCCTATACAACACACATACATTCTGGAGAGAATCGGAAATTCGGAATTGGAAATTCTTCTTTGGAAATGTAAGACAAATCAGTACTATTTGGCATAATTTGGATAGGTTATTACTTTTATACCTTAAGATTATGTAATTATTAATAATTAAATTTTTTTAGAATGAATTCCAAACAATCTCAGTCAATAGCGCTTCTTTTCTTTGTCATATTGTCATGTACTACGTGTGTTTCAAGCTGTACTGTCAAGAATATTCCAAGTGTACTTGATAATGTCGATGTATTAAAATCTAAATCCAAGAGATCTGCCGAAACAACAGTAGACTGCCAAAATACCGGCCTGGCGGGTTGTACATAATTCTGAAGAAATGTGCTGTGCTGCTTACGAAATGACCGCTGTGTCAACGGACGTTGCTTGCCTACTGTTCGTCCCAGGGCAGAGATTGATCTTACATGGTAAATTGTTTACCATATAGATATTTATTGTTTTATTTCTCACCTAAGTATGTAATTATTTGTGTAAAATATATATATATTCATTTTTACAGAAAATAAATTCATAAAAGAATATTTATAAAGAATTTTTATACATGCTAAAAAATTGTCCCTATGAAATTGGTTCATGGCTACGGAAATACGTACTTCGGTCCAGTCATTCTATCATTCTGTCAATCAGAATCCAAATACTTAAGTATCCTACATCAATAATATGATTTAGATGGCACATATAGATATAGTATGGTCTCCCGGGCAGGATGCCTCCAGAATACTAAATGTGAGTGAGGATTCTAGATCTTCAATTTTACAGCAGCTACTGAAACGAAACCACTTCCCAGTTTTGACTCAATTACTTTACGAATATCATGGAGCTTATCTTGAGTGTAATCTATACCTATAGATAGCTACTACTATTACACCGATATTAAATCTGCTTTCACCAGTCCAAGTCCAGATAGACAACCAAAACTATCTCATCTACCCTTTCACTCTTGATTAAACTGCTTGTCAAACGAAAGTGAAAGCCATCAAGTACTCCTTCATCCCAAGGAAGGAATGCCAGATATTTATATCTAGTAAAATCGAGAACACTATTTTGCACTTATTTAACTATTAAACTGTCACTGCTGAGACTGCTGCTAAATCATTTATTATATTTCTATAAACCTTACGTGGCATAATACACAACGCTTACCCACACATAGTTATACTGCTACTATTCAGAGTACTAATGACAAGCTCATAGAATATTCTGCTACACAAAATGTATTTTATAGATACCATCAATATTATTTATCATCATTTAGCAACAAATCAAAAATTAGCTACAAATTACGTAGAAGCATTCTTATTTTTAAAGAAAGTGAAACAAACAAAACTGGATCATTAAGTAGCGAACAGAAATATGGATACATGTAGAGATAACACAGCAGAATAACGTAATATTCATATACTTAATAAGAGGCACATTATTACTGTGTTTATATTTTTATTTATTCTCGTATAATGTACCGTAAACGAGGATGTATTTAAATTCACACTTTGTGAATGTACCCCCTTTTTCTTTAATATGATATTTGCAATATGGTGATGGCTAATATATTCGTCATAAAAAACTGGACAGCATAAAATAGCTTAAATAGCATAGCATTTAGCCTTTATGTACTTACAAATATATCAGACTATAGATTAGTATTGCAATATAGCAGTTGTGATGTGGGCAGCATCGATTTTTTGGGAATAATAAGCAAAATCGTGAAAATGACAAGCACCACAAACCACAGAAGCTTCCCTGGGTTGCATTTCGACAAAAGGAAGATGATGATCTCCATCAGTCCCATAAAGAGCACTACATACTTTACTTTCCCTTTGTATTAAATTCAAGCATTTATTTCCCCTTGCATATGGGTATAGTATATAGTAAAAGATTGGGATGATAATAAAACTCCTATCATTTATATACACCTAAGTATATAGGTATATAGCTATATGTATGCAAATAGTTTGAGTTTATATTGGCATTTTACCTAAATAGCTATTACTGACTGCCTAATGATAATAATGAATAATGACAGGACTCTTTTCTTTTACAGCCATTGTTGTATATGCAGAATTACAGAGTACATGATAGTCTTGATAGTATGTTGATATGTAATCTATTTCATATAAAATGTATACCTTTTGTTTATTGCTACCGCTGTTTTCATATATTATTAGTTACACAGTTTAAAATCTTGGTGCTCGTAGAGAGTAAGTCTAGCTATTCTGGATTTTGATCCTTCAGTAGCCATTTACTGCCCTAATCTACAGATAATAATGGGATGCTACCCAATAGCCAACTAGGAAATGCTGTTTGCTGAAATTGTTCCGTCACTCAAAGAGAATATTCACAGCAAAATAGTGTTGGTGAAAATAAGACTTTATGACTGTTATATGGTGCTTTATTGTTATCATCCTTTCCTTCATTTGCATATTCTGAATTTTTGGTTCATATCAAATCTTGAAGGATCTGTAGTGAAAAAAGAGAAGTTCATAAAATAATGATGCGCTAAACATCCCCATTCAACATATAATTTTATTATTTGTGGTTGTGCTTACTCTATCCAAATTAAGTATTCTAAAGTAGGAATTTTACTAGTTATAAACTTAGGTTTTCAACACTCCTGTTGTCTATTCCTATTATATTTATACCCACGTACTATAGTCAGCACTTTAAACCCCTTTTATCCAACAAAAAATACAACAATGCTTAATAATAATGTGAGTGATGTGCATTGATAGTAAAATAAGCCCATAACAATAAATGGAGAAAGTTTGCTTTCTTTATGGAGAAAGTTTATTATTCAAGTGCATGAATATGGCTATTCAATATGGATATCTACGTTTGACCTAAATAATGGAAATTAGTGAATAACTAAATTCCCTACAAGGATTTTTTATGAACACATCTTAACTATTCAGTGCAGTGGATTTAAAATGCATTTTTGTGTAAATTCCACGCGAATTGCAGACAATGTGTATGTTTCTAGTAAGTATGGAATCATTGGTTTTTAAACGAAATAAATATATAAAGAGATGTAACTAATTCTTATGTGGATCAATAAACCTATTGCAAATTGTCCCCCATTGGGACTTACAAGAAATTTCAACATTTTGGATCCCCTTATAACCTGGTACCAAATGCATACCACTCGAAAGCACTAGTAAAGGGCTTTCAAATAACACTAATTTCGATTTTCTACGGTGTCCCGTTTATGAGTAATCAATGGGATCCGAAAAATCCGAAAATTTGATTTTAGTATTACTCTTGAACGGGACACCGCAGAAAATCGAAATTAGTGTTATTTGAAAGCCCTTTACTAGTGCTTTCGATTGGTATGCATTTGGTACTAGGTTATAAGGTAATCCAAAATGGAATTTTTTTCTAAGTCCCAATGTGGGACAATTTGCAATAGGTTTATTGGGAATGGTGTAGTTAAAAATCATGTCTCTTATTTATCATTATTCACTATAAGTATGCACATTGTACATGTCCTTTGCCCTTTATTAAACCTACGACTTTCTCTACAAGAGAAAGTATGATACCCCCAATCTCTAAGTATACTTAATACTTATTGTATCACAATCTTACAAGAATTTACAATAAACACGTTAAGAACCGGAACAATTATTATTATTAGCTTAGTAATTATTCGTGTAGGTATGGTATGTTAAGAAATCCCAACTATATGAGTACTACAAGCTTTCACCATTACAAACTTTCACCACGCTTTCACTTCAAACTCAAATAAATGGTATTTCATTCAATTCCTATGCAAACGCCACAACAAATTGGGGCAGCGTGTCTGTATGTAAACAAATTACAACTTAGTGTTAGATCCTTGCCCCGGGAATTACAACGAAGTTCCAACTCAGTTTGCAGCTCAGTTTACAAACTGTCAAACGCAAAGAAAGAAATCAATTTAGCGATTTTATTAATTTTTTACAAAAATATTATCAATAATATGTAATATATATTATACTTTGTAAATATCACACCTTTAATGAGGCTATTGCTCCAATGTTTGCGTTGTAAACTATTAGGAAGAGAGGAAGACCAGAATTGTTGAGAATAGAATACTGTCCAGTGCCATTCATTCTCCAGTGGTTTTGATTATCTAGATAGAATTTTAGGAAAAGGTTCTATAAGTTAAACAATAGTAAAAACATTTGTAAATTATATGCCTTATATAAGTAGAGTATTTTATAGACTGTTTAGCGTAAAGCTGTAATTTTGTGTTTACAGTTTACACTACTTCACAATTTTGTGGACAGTAGAGAACAGTTTCGCCAAAATGAATTTCATTGATGCAAATTCATCGTCAAAATTTAGCTTTGAAACCAAAGAATTCCATTCAGATAGTTTCTCCGTAGATGAGTTTATCCAGCGAAAGAGGCATAGTGTACCCTTAGATGTTTTACGGGACGATTTAGGATCCCATCTTAAATTCTTGCGATCGTCTTTGATTGAACTTATAAATCAAGATTATGGGCAATTTGTTAACCTTTCTTCCAATCTGGTTGGCCTGGATGGGCGTATTCAAAATATCGTTGGACCTTTGCAAAGAGGACAAAATGATCTTCAGGTAAATAATTTTGCTTAATTTTAATTTTATAGATACTCAATTTTTGGAAAATTACGGATTTATACGAAATGGTTTGTATGTTTGTAATTGTTTAATTGCAGAATATGTACGACTCCCTCAGTTCAACATTAACAAGGCTAAAGCAAGAAATTGGTAAGCGAAGAGCTATTCGGGATGCCAAAGCCCAACTACAGTATCTAAAAATGGCAAATACAGCTCTAGAATCTTCTGAAAAATATATCAAAAAAGTTCCAGCAGAAATCAAGACAAGTGTGGATTTTAACCTACTTAAAATAGCTTGCGATGAGGTTGCAGAAACTAAATTCCTTCTAGGGCGGCTGGACAACTCTTTCTTGAAAGAACAGATAGTTTCTGTAAGTGCCAGTGAGCAGTATTAATTCATTGTGCTGGATAGATACATGTACGAATGTCTGTTATTATATTCAGCTCTACAATTTAAACTAATTTTTATTATCACTTTTGCAGAGATGGACAGTTCTCCGAGATGCCATACTAATTAAGCTCAACGACCTACTTGAAACATATTCTGTGGGCGACACTACAGTAGTTACCGCACAATCTAGTGATGCTACAAATGTTAAAAGTTTGCAGTGTGAATCTGAAAGAAAGGTCAAGTCCATCCTTTATATGTACTCGGAATTAGAATGCGAAAATGTAGCCGAAAAGATATTTGTCCTGAAAATATTAAAACCAAAATGCGAAGCAATTCTTTCTCAAAGAGGAAACATCAACGCACTGTTGGATGAAATGGAAAGATTTGTTGAGTGTTCGCCACTGATAGCAGTTAGCAAGAAAATCGAAGAAACCCCTTGGATAGCTAAATACGACTTCATAACTCGTGGTGTCTTTGCTCAAGTAATGAATATTTTTGTCAAGAATTTTCCACATATTTGGTCCGCAGCTAGTCCAGATTCATTTCATACCAACTGGAAAAGGTGCGAGATGTTTATCGACGTAATAGAAGCCAAGATGCCTTCGTTAGACCACCTTGAAGTCTTTCGTGAATCGGAAGCCTACAAAACCTTTATATCAAAATGGCAATTTTTGGTCTATTTTCAATTAAGGTGCTACAACTACGCATTTAACATATACGAAGAAAATAATTTTATTTCCTGTGTATTATGTAAATAATTTGTTCATCCATTTCTTGCTCTCTCTTTACTTACAGATTTCATTCTTTAGCTATAGAATTAGAATCAGCGTTGGATTCACTGCCGTCTCCCTGTTGCAACATCGATTTTAAGTTGGATGCTACCCGTGTTTTGATAAAGGTTTTAAATCAGGTTAGTTTCTTCCCATATGAGTAATAAAACAAACAATTGAGCACGTATGGTTCAAAATTACTTATCCAGTTTTGATTTTTTCTATCTTAGTGCTGGGACAAAGACAAAAATTTTATAACACAAATCGCAGGTCGATTTTTAAAAGCAAGTGCCTTATTCATAGCCCGGTATATCAATGAAGTGAAGACAGAGGTTGCTCTGAAAAAAGATGTCCACCTCCCTTTATTAATAAATGCATACTGTGATCTTAATATATCGGAATTAGTCGTTCGGCAGTTACTGACAGAGAAAATGGAAGAACTGTCACACATATTCAGTGCTTTTGCAAATGGTCTTTCGGATTCCGACTCCAACTCACCGCCTAGTCCTGCTTTTTTGTTCCTGTCCGAATTTCCTTGGGATGAAACGCGAAATGCTATAGAAAATCGTTTAGTAGAGATTACTGTTACACAAAGCTCATCTAGCATAACAGCTGTAACGGAAGTTCCGCGACTATTCCGTAGAACAAATAGGGACGTTCCAACAAAACCTGGAGACTACGTTGAAGGGATTTTGCAACCTATAACTTCCCTTAAAGATGATATGAAGTCTTCCTATCAAGGAGAACTGTGGACGAAAGTTGGTGCTAAGATTGGTTTACAAGTAACGAACAGGTAACATAAAAACATTAGTCAATTGACATATTTAGTAATTTCTAGTTTTCTATTGTAATTCTTACAAGAACTTTCCAAAATTAAACTTACATAAATAATTAATGTAAATTAACTGATTATTTTAGGTATATGGTACAAGTCCAGGAAGTATTAACGTCAGTTCAACGCATGGAAGAAAGTCTGAAGCGCCTGAAGAAAGTCAAAGGCCAAGGTCAAAACGCTGCAATTGCAAGTGGGGACAATAAAGTTTTGTCTGACGATGATAAAATTAGGCTGCAAATTCAAATTGATGTAGAACATTTTGCTCGCCAGGTACATAAATCAAATGTGACACCTCTTTTTCTAAAAAATCCTTAATATACTAACGATATTTTTATATATTGTAGATGGGAGAAGTTTGTCCTAACGTGGATACTATCAATATCACCAGCTTATTTACCAAGAAAACCGTGAAATCATAATTTATTTGTCTTGTCATATTTATATATAACATAAATACTGTAGAATTCAAAATGACATCTGCAATAAATTTTTAACGCATGAAAAGGCAGCAATAAAATTATGAAACAACGATCATTTTATTGTAATAACGATTTGAAGGACTTTAGCATATATTAATACATTTGCTGTAAGTTTTAGTGGTTTAAACTAAATCAAAGTTTATGAAATAAGGGACAGAACGTATACACATAGAAGAGTAATAGGAAAACATTTGCATTCAACACTTATTGTAGTTCTAAAGAATTCATTATAATTTATACATTATGTATACCACTAAATGCTCGAAACACATACACGTTTATATCTGGACTCCCTGCAAAGGGATCCATGAGTAGAACAAATAAGATAATGTCATTTCTTCACAAAAAAAGCAAAACTAAAGTACGAATTAAATATACAATACAAGTAGGTACAATTTGTTACATACTAATCAGAATCTGATGCTGCAGAAGAATCTGATTTTGATGATGAAGACGAGCCAGAGCCGGAGGCAGAGCGCTTTCCTCCCTTTTTGCTACCAGCTGCATCGGAAGAGTCTCCTTCATTATCGCTAATGATAGGCCTAGATTTTGTAGGGGATGCTTTGGGGCTTTTATCTGAAAAAAATCAGAATTGAAATTTTTTGAATCAGCACAACTAAATAGCAAAATTATCACGCATATTTTAAATACACACCTTTCTCTTTTCCTGAATCTGAATCATCGTCCGAATCGGTGTCCAATGATCCTAGGGGAATTGAACGCTTTTGGGGTGTTGGTGCTGCTGCCTCTTTAGGTTCAATCTCAATGTCCGACCTTAGATCTTCTTCCTCTTCTTCGCCATGATCAGTTTTATTTCCTTCCTCAGCATCTGACTTCTCGTCGGACTTTTCATCTTCGGATTTTTCCTCTTCTTCCTCTTGCATTGGCTCCAGTTCCTTTTCACGATTTCTTTGGAACTTATAATCCACAGTGGCAAGCGGAATGTGCTTAACACACAGTTTAGTATTCAATTGCTGATGAGGGCCTCTTGTTCGCCGTTTATTCAGTCGTACCCTAAAAGTCAAGAGTTTAAATATAACATTAAATGGAAAGAGGACTGTTGGAAATTAAGGTTTTCTGGAAAAACAAAGGGGAGAATTGTTACCTTGTTTCCAGTTCATTGTAGAAAACGCCCTCATCTCGGATGACAAAGAAATAATTTTCCTCGTAACCTTTTGTAGCTTTACTTTTGACATTCCAGTTGTACTCTCTTGCCATTCTGTATTCATAAACTTCGTCTTCTTCGTACTCTTTGCTAGCATCGACATCTCGCTTTCTTTTGTTAAGGGTTTCCTCTGATGGTAAAAAGTAGGCAACAAATTGTTCTCCACTCTCGTCCATGACACCCCTAAACGTAAGAGGACAATGTAATTATCAAACTATTGAATTTGTAAGTAAAATGTAAACCATTAATATTTTTGCATTAATTAAGCTCATAAGTAAGTTGCGATCTCATCTGAAATACTCATCTATGCAGCTACAGGAATCGAAACTATTTTGACACATTTGATTGAAGAGAATTGTATACTATATATCTAAATAACATACATTCTCGATTCAAAATTGTGTAATATAGTTTGTTTCTACTGTATCTGAGTAAAAGTAGAATCTAACATCGAATTCGCCTTGTTATAATCATAGCATCGATAAAAATTTGATAAATTCAGTGTAAAATCTGCAAAGCATACCGAATCATTGCTTGACTCATTTCTTCTAATTGGGCGGGAATAGGGCGGCCAACCGGAGCGGGATCCGAATCGAAAATAACCTTTTTTGGAAAAAAATGGAAATTATTAACATTCTGCATAAATTCTGCAATAAGGTTTGAGTTATTTTTACATATATGTAGGAATGCAGAATATTTAGTATAAGCATGGCTTTACCTGGGCGCATGGGTATTTCCACAACTGATAATCTGGAAATACGGGTAAGATTTCGACGGGAACGACGCCAGGTTTTGAAAAATGGGATTCAATCGGCTCCATTGCATCTTCAAATGTTTTCTCAATATTTTTAATTTGGGACTCCCTGTCCATATAATGCATTTCCTCCTTCATAGACTTCTTAATAGAATATCCAACTTTGGCTTCCACTTTATCAATGGTCTGAGGCTGGAAACGAGTCTGTTCTGTAGAAATATATTCGGTACGACGCAACCAGGAAACGCTTTTTGCGTGATGCCGGCTTCTTTTTTGATTCTTTTGGGGGAGAAGGTCGTCTTCCAATAATCTTTCATCTTTGGGATCCAAATGTGGCGATGGATTGTTTGCAGGTAAATTGTAAGCATTTGGAATAACCAATTCCACATCCACCCCCAAATCCGGTTCGGTTAATACTTCATAAATGTACCCCTTTTCTAATGAAGTTGTAGAATATGTGACAAATCTGCTGTGTCCGAATGGGTAAGCGATGAACTTCGGGTCGAAAGGAAGATCGGGGAGGGTATTGCAGTATTTAACTCTCGTTACCAAGTCAGACCTGTTCGGAAATAATCATTATTTTACTAAACTTCCCGATTCAATCACTCCAAATACAAAATCATATCAATATTAGAATTTACCTTCTGTCTGCAGTTCCCCCTAAGGGACGAGGGATTCTCTTATCCGGAGAATTTTGTACTGTTGGTGTAGGTGGCATATTCTTCTTAAATTGGTCAATGATGACCTTTGTCGATTTTCAGAGTACGATACAACCATAAATCTTGAAACGGACAATCACAGGACGGCCAAGCAGCACTCTGCCCGTTAACATAAAATATACCAAAAACATTACCATTATTTACATCCTTATTTCATTGATAATAGTTTAGTTATTTATTTTTTGACTATTTTAGTCTAAGCATTTTGACGATTTTGGATAAAAATTTAAAATATTCAACATCAAAAAATGAAAAAACTTACGCTTGTCTGCTTTAGCAGGTTTGTAGAGACCGTTCCCAACTTTTGGGGATTACTATATAACTTGTCCCGAGTTTGAAGTGTACAACTATACTACACAACTATTGTTCAAAAAATATCAATTAAACGCTTCTTAAATCTTAATTAAAGGTTAGCATCAGCAGTTTCTGGACACTGGGATAAATATTTTGCCCAGACCTTCAAAGCGGTATCTGGCTGGAGGCTTGAAGTTTCCACCGCAAATCAGCACTGCATCTTCTATATCCCAGTTTAGTCTCACTGGTTTAACATCGAAAGATGCGCAATATTGAACGGTGAAATGAAGGGCATTTTTATTTATATCTCGTAGATTCATAATTATTTATTTAGCTTTACTGCTAAATACGCCATTTTAGTTAACAAATCAACATTATTATGCTAAAATTTTATGTGCGAAATTACATTGTAATTTAGGCTCTTGTACAGTACCCGGCATAAGTCACCCACCATACAAATTCCCATGTGTTAACTTTCTCCACTATATTCTATTGTAAAAGT
>JAQFYC010001751.1:0-30996 GCA_034694165.1 Tomocerus mixtus | reverse complement strand
AAATCAGGTGAAACAGGGCCAGAATATGCAGAAAATCATTTCACTACCCAATTATTAAATATATTTGTACTTTACCGTTTTGTAGTATGTATGCAAAGCAAATAGACAAAATATACGTACCTGAAAAACAGAAAAAAAAACATATTATTAGTTATTTGTTTGCACTGAAAGGTTTTCACAATGTATAAAATTATTGAACTTAATAATAAACTTCAGATTTTTCTTAGATTTATATGCTACAACTGAAATAATCTTAAAAATGTCTGCCTCAAAGTCCCTTATCCGACATATAATCTATCTTATATCGAATTATAAGCAATACAGTACTGTTTTAAGTGAATAAGTATTGTTGTAGTTATGTAATGTAGAATGTATTACATATATCTCAATTACTCATACCGTGAATTATCTAATCTAAATTAATTTCCCTGTATATTTGCATGTTAATATTTAAAAAGATCAGTGATTCATGATTCATGGGGATCAAATTTTCAGGGCCGGACCTTCATCGGTTCGGCTCTGTCCTGCAGGTAGTTGCAGTAGGCAATAGGTATACTTCAGAGTAGTAAAAATAATCCAAGGTTTAGTTTTACTATCGGATAATTAAAATTCATAAAGGAATCCTATGAAGCTGCATGACTAAGGATAAGTGCATAGTTAAGTAACATAAATAATGTTTACATACATAAATAAGTATAGATGGATGTAGCAGTCTGACAAAATACCTCAGGCAGAGGAACACACGTGAGTAAGTGAATACAAACTAGTGCCTACAAGCATTACATCCATAAAATATGCAAAAAATCGTATTTATAAGGTATTTACTATTTACTGTTTTCTTTGTGTATTTTCCCTTACAGTGTGTTGGACTAACAAAGAAGATAAACAGAAACACACCTTGACTTTGGCTGTATTTGACAGAATTACATACTCACTCTGTCATGGCATGCAATGCAACTAGTAAACTAAAGCAGTTTTTACTTCTGCAAGAGCAAGACCGCAAGATTTGTTATGTATGTGTATTGTGTATTGCGTAAGTACATAGAATCGGTTGGCTGGGAGTAGGGAGCAGAAGGCTTTATATATATTTGCATGTAGGTAGTTGGTTCAGTTTGGCATTTGCATAATAGTTAGAGTGCATCTTATTAATAGGTATCATAAAATGATTTAAAGACACCAAACCTTGAGAACAGAGAAGACAGATCTTGTCGGACGGCAGGTGAGGTGACCATAAATTTTCTAGTTCCTACTTATTGTTAGTATGTTGAAACTTTTAAAGAAAGGAGACAGGGATGATTAAGATGGAACACCCCGTCTCTCTTTTAGCACAACAAACGCTGTTGGAATAGCGAATTACAACTAATACATACAAACGGGTGTGGGCACAGATAATAAAATCGTACGGAATTCTTTTTACTGCCCTCTCTGTATACCAATAGAAAAATAGCACCACTCTGCTAATATATTTAATATTGCATAACCGTATTTTAATCGCTAAAAATAGAAAAAGTTGGCACCATAACTAATTTGCAAAATACTAGCAGTAAAGGGCATACGTTCCAGTAAACAATATTTTAAAGAGCTCTTATACGACATATCCTCCCATTAATATTTGTATATACGATATGGCCAATTACCGTTAATAACTAATAGATTTCAACATTTGCGTTGTGTCTGTAAATGTTTGCATGTTTGGCTATCAGATTTTAGTCATCGCCCTTGTGTGCGAATTTAATTCCATTCCAAATTTACTAGAACACGGAAAGATTGTTAGACATATTTGGTTCGGCACTAGATTATAACCCACAATGGATTATCGAATTAGAGTAAGTATGGATGGATTTGTTCTATTGTTAATAAGGGTTGGGTAGGTAAATCCTTTGCTTTACTATTCTGATTCATTGACTAGGTTGTGGTCAAGCATACATCTCACAAAATATATTGTTGAAGGTGGATCCTTTAAACAACTTTGGCAAAAGGCTTACAAGCAAATATTGGAAGTTGGGTTTTCAGTAATCCCATGTTCATGTCTGAGCTGAAGTACAACAAAATCATATCCTTTGATTCTAACATAGCGTCTTCTACATAAAAAATAATTCAAACTTACTTACTGTGTCAATTACAAAGTTAGAACATCTATTCAATGCAAATTTAATAACAATTAAAGCAAAAAACTAGAAACACGATCAGCGTATGCTCAACGTAATGAAATTTTCTGCCACAGATTTCTGTACATTATTAAAGCATTAAATAGTAAGGGCTATTCTCATTCTTACAATACATATCATACCGTAATATCATATCTGTAATTCAATTTCATGACCAAACCAATGCCAAAATTGAAATAATATGTATATTATATACTTATATTAATATTACTTACCGAAATAAAGTCTGACTGTGAACTTGATACACTATTAGTCTATAAATATAATTGACTGAGAACAGGAATGCCTGTGCAACAACTCCAGCAGCGTAATAAGGAACACATTTAGAAATCATTTTATAAATACCTGCCTACTGAACCGTCTAGATAGAAACCAACCACACTAAAACAACTCATAAATTAAAGGGAATTGTGCATCCGTATGGTGAGTATGGTATACAAAGAGTGTCCTAAATCTGTTAAGGTATTTAAAATTAGGTACGCCTTAAATTACAATGTACAAGGATTGTAATGAAGGCGAAGATATTTTCAGCTTTGGATTTTTTGATAAATTTTCACTCAAATAGTTATTGTACTTTTCATATACGAAACATTTTTGAACCGAAATTAGAAATATTTCAGATTAATGTAATTAATATATATATACTATTAGATTATTAGAAATATTATTTATTAAGTTTAGGTTTTTCCCTCCTTAAGAGGTTTCCCTTAGGCCTTGAGCTATTTTAATATACTGAGGATACACATTGGAGTAATGTAAAAGCCTATTGTGATAGGAAATTACTTGACAGAATAAATAAATAAGTTTAGTTATGTATGCGCAGGTTGATAAAATAAGTAAAATATTGAGAATTACTTTGGCCATTAAATTAGTACCTAAAATAGAGAATCAAGGACTCAGGACTGTGTGTATGCATAATTGCAATCACTAACTACATAACTACATACAGTTTGTAATGGGTAAAGAGACTATGTTATTTTTCTACTTCATATACAATTTTTTATGCTTTTATGTAATTGTATTATTACAGAAAGTGGATTGCAGTATCTACCAGTAAATAATTACCCCTTTCTTGAATTTAGGTAACGTAATCATGATAATAAGTGCATAATATCCTTTACTTAATAGAAAAGCAATGAAATACAGTTAGATGTATGAAATGTATGGATTGGTCGGGGTGGAGGGCAATCTTTGCCACAGATTGTTCCTCTCCTCCTCTACAACATACATACTACATACATGGGTGAACGTAGTAGTAAAGGAAAATGTACTCATCTATATTTTTAATTAATTAAATCGCCAAAAACACGCATAGGTTAGGTTATATTCTATATAATTACTAGATATATGAATAATAGTTGATCCCTGTAGCCTGTACTGTAAGTAAAAGTATAATAATATTCTACAGAATTAGTTTTTGGTTGGTAAAAAGCGGATTTAGTGGATTGAGTTGATGCTGATGATGTGATGCGTGCCTAGTCTGTCTTAGAAAAGAGGAGGCGTTAAGTTGGCTTATGAGAGATGCGATGAGTTGACCTATGGTTTGTTGGCTTAGCTCCCAATAACTTTTTACAACAATCAAGGACCGACTGTGATAATAATTCATAAGTTGTCAAACACTTGGACATGAGCCCCACCCCATCGGTCCATCTATAGAAATATCGTCTAGTTCCCTGGCATTACATTATTATCACAATGAATGCTATTTATTATTACTCAAGTAGGAAGAAAAGAAAAGGCTTAAACTCACTCAGGAGTAATAACATTACTATTACTATCAACTATCAACAAACTTCAAACTTTAAAGCTACACACACTTATGCAGTATTATGCTACAGTAATGAAGTGCACACATCAACTAATGCAAAAACACAACACTACGCAAGCTAGAATAAAGAAATCTGCTTAAATTCACATAACATAATGAATTAAGTGCATGCAATAGAATACCAACCACATTTACACACAAAGGTACACAAGACAGCTCACTTTATGAAAAGAACGACAGTAAATGACCACCGTCGTGTGAATAAAGTGTTTTTGCATTTATGAATAAATTTTATATGTGCATTTGAATAATCCCGAGTGGAGTCTGTAAGCAAATCTGTATGAAATTATCCTTCACTCTATTCCACTGCGCTGACGATATGATTTGGCTAACAAACCTATAACTAAATTATGGTTAAGTTTTTGCTTACCTTACGCTATGCAGCGTTTGCCATTTTGGTAAGCTAGGTATCCGCAAATAAAAATTAGTTAATAGTTTTCAGTGCAATAAACAAATGCATAAAACCAGTGCTGTGCACACAATGATAACGATAAAATAAAGCACCTTACTGTACTTTAATTTAATATTTAAAATTTAAATATTCCTCATATCATGGTTACCGTTATTTAAATTACTTGACACTTTCATTTAGACTGTGTAAATGCCAAATATCGAATTCTTGCGAGATGATACTAAAAGGATTATATTGCAATGCAATACTCGCTAAGGATTTTTCCAACTTCAATCAGCATTGAAAAAATATATTTTATGATAAAAGGATTACAATATATTATTAAGGAATTGAAGATGAAGTTGAGCAATTCTACATCATCCACAATGGAATATATTAAATTTGCAAATTTAAAAGAGGAAGACAACCAAGCACCCACTTTACTTCATGATCCTTATTGCAACACCAAGAGAAGTCAAACCAAGCTAATCCAATCCAATAAAAGTAAAACTGTGAAATATTAAACTCCGTCTAGTTTTCAATTAAAGTAAATGTTTTATAATGCAATTCCATTTAATTTCATTCAATAGTTCACACTTAATGTTCTGTAACTCATTCTTTATTTCTGCACTGCAGCCGAAAATTATATTTATTTGGAATAAGGCATATTATTTATGAGATGTGAGAATCGTAATCTTCAGTAAGCAGTTAAATATCTCCGCAGTAGCAGGACAATAAAACTAGTCGCATATCTTAGTACTACGGAAAATTCAATTATTATCAGTAAAAATGCAAGCAACCAATTTAAGTAAGCATGTCATATCTACCATAGCATTATACTTAATTTCTTATTGAAATAGCTTTGTGAAATTTCTATTTAGCTAACTACCAAATGACAATAACTATCTTGTAAAATTTAGTTGATGGTAAAATGCTATCTATCACTTTCTGAAGTGTCTTTAATCTATTTATATTTTTTGTTTATTTTAGCAATTATAGAAATTAAGCTTGTGGGCGTCGAGTACCGAAATGATCACATTTTGTTAGACGACTATTCCAATTCCAATGAATTTAAGTGCTTGTAATATAGACAAAATCAGTAAAAAAGTAGTAAGTGAGAGAAGTAAGAGAAAGGACAAGTAGTCTTTTCCTTTCTTAAAAAATTATTTAAATTTGCATACTTAGTAAGGCTGGAAAATAGCAAAATTTTTAATTATCTCTAGATATACAGATAATACAAGTAGCAAGTAGTGACTAAACTAAACTAAACTGCCAGAATACCTATACATTCACTTAGCTTAACTTACGCTAGGAAATCATGAAATACAGGTCATTGCATTGCATCTCTCTTCCTTCGATTTATTTAACACTATGCAATTCGTTAAGCGTTTTCTCTGGTGTTATGTTATGTTATGTTGGTACCATGAGGAGTGGGTAGTGTCATAGCCATTCAGCACTATAATAGAATACTACAATATGTAGTGCTGTCTATAAATAGTTAGTTTGGGATTAAGACTCTTGTCGTATTTAAGTTATGTATACAATTCTTTCTCTCATGCTAAATACAAAATACAATGCAACTTACTGAGTGCAGTGCAGCAGCATAACCGAATGACGATTAGGACATGAACATGCCACACCACGCACACCAAAACCACGGTAATGTGTATGTACAAGTATAACAATCGACTTTTCTGATTGTTAGATTGAACATTAACTACAGATATAATAGGTTAGTTAGTAGTACAATATTATTATGGTGTGTTATGTTATGTTCCTTCCTACTTACTTATCGCTAGTTAGTAGTTGGTTTAATTTGGCTAATAAATACTAAGCAAAGATGGTTCATATACTTGCGTACCGATTTTAAAAGAGGTGAGGTGAGTGAGACAATGATTCTAAAGCTGATATTGTCATTGTGAAGGGATTAGGAATTAAGGAACGATTGGGTGCAGTTGAATTGTATTGTAGTTTGTACTGTACTATAGTAATAGTGAGTGATATAAGAACATCACTTACATTTACTTACGTCTAAAGCGATAACATTTTATTGTTGTAAGTATTTAGGTATTTTACAGTGGGTATGAATCTCTCAGTAAAATATGTATCTCAATACCTATGCAACTTAAATTCCCGTTTCATTAGTTGTTATAGTGTAGAAAATAAAATCACTATTCCTTTCAATGAATCTCAAAATACAAACAATACTTACTATTATCTCGTATGTATAAAGTAAAAGACAATATACATGGGCTTATAGTACTTAGCTAGTAGTTCATATAACATAACATGTCTGTAGTTTGCTAACAAGATTTTAGAATGTTTAAATGCATACAGTCGATACAGATATTTACTGTAGGGGTTAATTTTTGTATTAAATGTAAATCAAAGAAAGTAAAATTATCCTACGTAAGTAATAAACATACTTGACAAATAGTATATATCTATCTGTACAATACATTGTTGTTCAACATTAGCATTAAGCAAGAGGAATAGAATAGAATATCTTCTCCAATTCTGAGTCTCACTGACCTGCATTGTATCTAAACTTTATATTTATGATTATGATAGTAGTCTGTCTATGGATACAACGACGATGAGACGGTGATGATAGTATTAATATCATTGTTCAATTATGTAGGATACTATAAGAATAGATAGGAAATAGGCAGACGCCAATATAAATAAACATATTAGTTCGGCTGGTACAGATACTTTTCAATTTTTTAAATATATGTAACCTTATCCTTATGATAGAAATGAATACCTTACGATTTTCCCTTTCATCTGCTCTGGCCATATATAAATAAATATTATAGTATGCCTAAATTTTAAATAAATATTTTATATGATGATATGAAATGATATGATAGCTTCCTTGTTACTATTTAGTTATAGTGTAAGTGTAATCTAACCAAGAAAAGAAACTATTTTATTCTAAGCAAGGGAGGAAGGAACAGAAGAGGGTAGCCGACGGATGACGATAGGAAAGGGGAGAAGCGAGCCAAAACAAAACTGCCAAAGAGTCTAAATATCTCGATAGAAAGCCCAAATGACAAAATAGGAGTTAGATCTCTGTGTGCATTTCCATCTGTGGTCAGGACTTGGTGTGCTCCGCTGTGGCATGACATCAACTCCATGCTGGCGTGGTTTTAACTGAATTGGCGTGACATGACATGATTCCTGCTCTGTCCTGTCCTGTCTTGTCCTCCCGTTTCTCTTTATTTTATAATACTCTTTCTTTTATTATACATACAGAACATTTACTATGGATATTTATATTGTACTACCTTCCTTCTTCTCTTTGTTTTCTTTCTTTATTGTGGGACACTCACTCACTCTCATACAACAGTATGTAACAACTTAAATTAAGCTTTGCAGTTTAATGGCAGTACAGTACACTACACGGACAATATGTTATGTTATCATCTCATTCTCCACACAACATATACAAGGATGAAATACTACATAATGCTTTTAACTACAATGTGATTATACATTACGTACATACTTATTATTATACTTACTTACAGATACTTAGACTAGCTGTAATTTATCTCGAGATTAACATATCCGCAAACTAACGTACGCTGAAACTGAGCCGACCAAACCTTAACAGGACTAAATAAATAGTATACATATAATATATAGAACGAGACAATTACCTTAGTTAGTATAAGTATAATACTGTACTGTGCCATACTAACACTACGTAGTACTGTACTGGTGATACAGATATTTATGTCTTTGCTAAAGCTATGTCATCCCATTTCCAATTCCAATTCACTACAGCGAGGAAACATTTTTATAGTATACGTAACGTACTTAAAAGTAAATACTACTAAATACTCCTACAGTTAGGACTCATCTCTCCTTTTAAATATTTGTATCTTGTACAGGAGTTTCACAAAGAAAATTAATTAATGGAAATCCTAAAGAGAAGGAAGGTACATAACTTACTAATCGTCCTTTATATAAAATATAAGGTATTTAAGTATAGCATCGAAGTGGTCGCTAATGTTTGTCGAAATTCAGGTCACATCGGGTCAAAGTTGCGTCTCGTGTACGTTGCTGTCGCATTAGTCGAGATCCGGAAAGCTCCGTGAGAGAAATGACCGTATTTACGACTCGTGCTTTTATTTTATTTTATTTTTCTTTGCTTCTACCTGTACACTCTACTATTATATTACAGATATACTTTGGTGGGTACCCAAAGGAAATTGTTCTCTCAGCCTACAGAGTACAAACAAAGACAAAGATTTGTTTGCAGGTATGCAGTATGTTCATTCTGTCAACTTAAATTGTTTTTATGGGAATTGGGAACTTAAATTGCACTGACCTGCTCTGCTCTGACTATGAGTTAAGCTGGGCAGAACTTTAAATTGCAACAGGGAACTAAATGACAAACATAATAATGGATCTAGATGTGAGAATTAGAGATCTTGGTTATTATCCCAGCCAGTGTGAGCTGAGTTTCAGTTGCTATAATATTATTCTATGCTATGCAATGACACGAAACTAAAAAGATGATCAAGAAGACAATAATCTGAAGGAATATATGAAGACATAGCATACAGAGCACAGAAATCCAAACCAAACCAAACCACTAAACGGCCTTTCCGTCATTGTCTTTTTCAAGAGGACGATATTATAAAAGTTGACACGAAGCGGCTGCCACGCTTCGTGTGACGTCGTCGTCATCGTCGTTGAAATAAACAACCGGATTTCGCTGACTTGACTTGACTTGACTGCTGACTCGGCAGGCAAGAGGCAAGATGTAAGAAGTACACAAGTCAACTCTTGTTCATGAGGGATGTTGGTCTTTCTATAGCTCAAAAGATCAACGGGGCTCTTTTTAAATAACAATATAAAATGGCTTGACTTGACTTTATTTTCGTTTAGTTTACGCCTTCCCTTCCTTTACTTGCCACATCACATGGATTAACGCAGATTAGATGACAATTCAACAGATGAGATTAAACTCTTTAGTTGGCTTTTTGGATTTGCTTGTCTTCTCACGCATTCATCTACCACGTTCACCTTTACTTGCTTTTGCTTCACTCCTACACGCAGAACAGAATTCGCCATTTCGAGGCAAAAGTGAACTCAACTGGATTCTTAGCAGCAGATCCTTTTCTTTTGCAAACTACAGTCTTTTGCACTATAATCTGTTACATTAATAATATGTGTCTGTCTTTATGTAAATGAAGAACTTTGTACATTACTCTCTAATGCAGTAGTGTGGTGGACAATCTTTCTGTTGTGACGGGGAATCTTTTCTGCTTTTGAATCTGACCTCAGGTTTTGCATTATTTTGTATATATTAGAGCTAGCACATGCTACATACATTATGTAGGTAGTTTAATAGCAATGTACTTAGGTAATGCCGTTTATGTATATTAATATATAATAAAGAAGATGGCTGGACGGACGGTGATCTATGAGTTCAGCTCAGTTCAGTTGTTGTCATTAATTTCCATGTGAAATCACATTTGAGTAAGAACAACACCTAAAAGCTGCTCACTGCATGAGCATAAAGGGATTCGTCATTTGTTCCGTAAGCCTGTCCTTATTAGTACACTTATAATAAATAACCGTCTTGTTTATCGCAAACTGCTAATTGTAACACCTTTTCTTTCAACTAAGACATCTCCGTTCCTAATCTCTTTACCATTTAAATCTAATTCATTCAACAGCTATCATTTATCTGCATTCCTACACAAAGTAAATAGCGAGGCATACATAGTACATCTCAAATCCCAACTCTCAAGATAGATAGATTGCAAATTACAGTTACCTATACATCTTCTTCACGGATATCCGTTGTTCTTGTTGCCTTTATATAGGCGATACGATAATATTTCTTACTCTACTGCATGCACATACTTACAACTTACGGTGACGTAGGTACATTATAAATTGTTAAAGTTTTGAAATATTATCAAAAATTCCTTAAGTATTTTACTTGTGTATTGTATGCCAAAATAAAAGTTGCAAATATTTACATTGTAGTAATACTTATGCTGTGGGTAGTAAAAGGGATGCTCTCACCTGTAGGTAATATATTACTAGTAAAAACAGTTTGTCTTGTTTCCATTTAAGTTAAAATATAATTAGCCATCCTAATTCTTATGTCACGTTCACACATAAAAATTGTTTCTCCACTCAATTCAATCCAAGTGAACTCGACTTCACAGTCCATTACATAATATTTTATTTTTCAGTTATAGCAGGACGTTTCTAATTTCAATGCTGTGTCCTATCTTGTCTCCCTTCATAATTCTAGTACATTACACTCACACTACACTCATTACTGTACAAATTTAATAGCAAAGTCCTTAGCCTTTGCTTTGTTTTACTTAACTCTGCCCTTGGTTAGTGTAATTTTGCCAATTGTGCAAATTATACACAGTAGGAAATGCACAAATTCTAATAAATACCACACAATATACAGTACAGTACACAAAACAGCTAACGTTAAGTTAAACGCTTGCAAACTTAAATTACAAATAATTAGTCTCACACTTGCCATTACATCTACAACACGTTCCTGACCAATTAATTATTTCCCTAATGCGTAACCCCGAGAACATACCTTCATGTTAGAACGAATATCTTGGTTTACTTTAGTTACTGTATGCCAATTATAGATACATGGGAGACTAATTTGATACGACCTACCGTACAATATGTACTAATAAATATTTCTTTGCAATAAAGCAAGATCTTTTAAATGAAGTGTGGAGAATTTATTTTTTATATCTCGCCACATGCTACTGCAATTATTACGTAGCCTTTTATGCACATCCTTGCGTGTTTAACACTAAGATTTAATTTTCTAATTTATACATGTAGTTCTGTGTAAGTGAAATTAGCACTACATACTGCTGATATATCTCTGTCATGGTCTTTCGTGTAAAAAGCAGAATTTCATATATTTCTATGCTTCATACATGGTATGCTTAGGTTCTGTTGTATTGTAAGTATAATTCTAACTTGTAAATAATCTGACATAATAATATTTTAAGCACGAAACAGGAACTGTTATTTTATAACTTTAGCGGAACTTACTTCTCGTAGGTGTGGTGCTCATTTCTTTGTGTTTGTGTTGTGTGGTACATGAGTATTGCATGTAAATCGAATGCATGCAAGCAATTAAGCTCAAGTATCCATAAAATTCTAGTCTGTTCTGTTATGTTGTGTTAACCGAAGGCATTAGCAAAATGATTCAAAGAAAGTGTCATGCTATGGTTACATTTAAAAAGATATTTTAGTCATAGCTTTGGTTTAGCATCCATTCGGATGCGGCAACTTATCAGTAGCTCCTATAAGTAAAACATAAAATCATAACCATTCTACGTATTTAAATAGAAAACTTAGTTACGCCTATTTACTAGCATCATCAGTGGTAATCCCTTTCACTATAAATATTTAGCTACAATTACTAAATAGTAAAAAACGTACTGTAAAGTTGTAGTCGCTTCGTTAAAGTCAATTTAGATCAGTAAAATAAAAAAGCAGGTTACTACCAATGATAATTCGATAAAATCCATTAATTTTGTTTATTTTGTCCTATAACTAAACTATAGGCATTCATAATATGTTGAAATGACACATCAATACGAGATACACGCAAGATATTTGTGTGGTTATTTAATTATACTAAAGAAATAAATAAATTAGACATTTGTAGTTGTACAATAATATTGTAATTGCACAACCAATTAAGAAATAAATAATGTCAATAACCAACAAGATAACAACTTGAACATTCGTGTCCATAATTATCATCATCATTTAAGATTGATCTGAATGTAAACAAATAAAAGAGTTTGCGTTCTCTTGGCGAGCCCATTAGGATTTTTTGTGTTAATTACTAAAAATCTGGTAACAGTGAGGAACTGACTAGAAAACATTTGTGGACATTTACTCGCTCATCATCTCAAGTGGCAAATAAATCATTAACATCTTAAATAATAAAAGCGAGGTTAGAAAAAATAGCATTAAAGATTCGTTAATCGATTTGCAAATTAAATGGGTAGAAGGGAATTGCATGCACGTAGCTGTTAAGGTTTCTGTAATAAGTGGCCGTTATGTATATTAGGTCAAACACAACCTAAACTACAAATTACATTACAGAATACACCGTGAATGAAATTTGTTCACAATTATTTTAACAAGGGCTAAAGCTGTTAATAATTGAAGAGTTGAATCATTGAATCATCTAATTCTACTCTATTGAAGATGAGTAAAAAATTTCCAATGGGTCGAATTCTAAAACAATTGGAGCACTTTTAAGTTTTGCCTTATTATTCTCAAGGTAAAGACGATGAGAGTGTCCTGTCAAAGTGATAATTATTGTAATTGTTGTGGAAATCATGTAAAGATGATCCCATTTGTTACAGTTTAAATACATGTGATAAATGGACAATAATCCTTGAAATAAAGACTATTAATGTTTTACGTCTTCAACATTTTGAGGTACAAACATCATACAATTGATAGGCACGTAATAATCTTAGAAATATAAAGATGAACTAAAATTCTGTGCAAAATTTTCAATATTCTAAATATGTAACTGTCTTATATATTTTTAAAAATTGCAATGCAGAATACATGTACGGTATTTGCATTTCAGGAAGTGCATGGAGACATGAAGTGGTTGCTTCAAATTTTGACCGTTTAGCAAATCTCTTGTTTGTTTATCAAATTCTAATTAATGTCAAAAGCACATTAATTATTATGTGTAGCCGCTACATAGTAGTATAGTAAAATACTGTAATTGTGCTTTTATAGCCATTAAAGTAAAAAATTAATTCATAATTATTAGTTATACGTATAAAGCCAATTACCATAGATATATATACATACTACACAGAGATGAAGCGAGCGCCAGTATTTTTGAAATCCATACCTACACATGCTATATCATATTTGAGTAGATTTGAGCACACTACCTATACATGTTGTAGCAATCTCCACGTGATCTCCACTCTATTTCACTCAATCGTATGTTAGAGATTTGACTATTATACCCTGTGCCAATTACTAACAAAGTAACAGTAATGTATGGCATGTGCATGATTAGTTTAACATAAATATTCATTTTACACATGATTTCCTATATGCCTAAAACATATTCTTCATTGAAGGAAAAGAAAGTACAAATAGCTAATGCTAACTTGCATTTACTTGGCAGAACAAAGTTATATTCTAGTACATTATATATCTATTAGATAAGGATGTCCATCTGAAATATATCCTAGGTACCTATATACTAATTGTGTGGTACTGTAATCTTCACCCTGTTTGTTAGTTTAGTTCATTCAATATTTGCATTTCACACCAATTACGAGCGCTATTCATTAGCATTTAATTACACGTTTGCTTAAGCGTAATTAATAATTATATGTACATATTTGCTCAAAGACGACATTTCATTACAGCACTAACAATAAGTGCATATAAGGAACACATGCCCTACTCTTGCTCATTTTAGAAAAATTGGTTAACAGATATTGCTGCATTTTGGCTTCATAGCGTAATAAATTTGAATAAATTATGTGCCCCGTAATTTGTAACTAAATAAAACACCGAAAAACTATTTTCCTCACAAAATGCCACTTTTGGTAAAGAATCTATGTACAAAAACTTACGTCCATACAGTCTTGTGCTACAAAAATTAACACTATTGTATGCATGGATTCAATTACATATCATTACATGGTTATTTGGTAATCAAACAGTTAATTATAAAAAAGTTATTGGGAATATGAACATAAAGTACATACTAAGTACTATCTAACTACCTAGCATGCATAAGGATAAATGTTTATTGTTCTTGTTGAGTGTAATGTATCTGTTATACTATTTATTTGAATTAGAATATAGCGGGTGCTAATGAGAAATAAATCAAATTCCTCTTGGTACCCATTTACCCATTCAGATACATATTATACTGTAATAAATGTAATATATGCTTGTAGTGAGATTAGTTGTAGTTTTTTAAGGCTAGGCAAATTCGCCTTGCCTGATCTGATGAAATGGAGATGAATCTCGAATCTCATCGTAAGTAAAGTAAGAAAGGCTGTTTTGTCGTGTAGTGTACTGCAGTGCAGAAAACGAGCTTTATAGGATTAGTGGAGGAGACGACGAAATAAAATTCATCGTGTCTTCTATGTAACATAGGAGAATTGAATGATTGAGTGACTGACTATGCAAATATAAACGATGAATGAACCTAAACAAAGGAACGGCTTCGGCAAAGCACGTCACGTCAAACAAGCCTAAACTAAAATCTAACTAAGCAAGCACAAGGCAAGGTTCGGTTCAGAGACATCAGATCAACATCAACAATGGAAGAGACTCTTGTTCTTAGTTCTTGCTCATGTTGATTCTGCAATGCAAGTGCAAATCTTCAGAAAATGTGCCTTACCCTTTTATCTGCATTAAATAACACATTAAATATATATTAGGTTACTTTATACTTTATACTGCATTCCCGTTTTCTTTCTTTTTAGACAAAGTGGATTGGATTGCATCGATATTGGGATTGGTGGTTTGGTTTGCTATGCTTTGTTTTATTTTGTGATCATTATCAGATTGTACTTAGTACATAAGTGTTAGAGATGAGGACCAACCCGCAAACCCGCAACCCGCATAAAACTGCAGCGGGTGTTAGCGAGTGCGGGTTAAAATTTTATGACCAGAAGTGGGTGCGTGTTGGAGTGAGTAACAGATTAACATTATAGTTACATAAAAGAGAACTACAAATACATAAAAAATAAAGTATTACCATACAAAGTTGTTAAACACTACTGTAGTTTCAGTATTACCACCATTTAATAAGTTGGGGTGCAGTTATAATAGTTATAATTATTGCACTGATTGTATGTCAGTTAACGAAGTTTACATCTAGGAAATAGAGCGGGTTCGGATTGGCATTGATACGGGTGCGGGTTCGGTTGAGTTGGGTTAAAGATTGATCTGGAGCGGGTTGGGTTAAAAAAATTTCGGATGCGGGTTGGTGCGTGTTAAGAAAACCCAACCCGCACTCATCTCTAATAGGTGTATAATCTTACGCAATACGCATGTATGTATGGTATATTATTTTCCAATGTTATGCATACATTGTTGAAAAGGTTAAAGTATTTATGTATTGTCATACAATAGTACTGTTACATATACGCAAGTAAAACTTTGGATTAAGATCATTAGAGAAATTGCATGAAGTTGGGGATTCAAGGATTCTATTGTTTTTTATTACAGATTAAAATACGGAATAAAAATTAAGGTTTGGTTCGATCTTGGTCTCTTTTGCGGTTACGTTGCTTTTGTTTAGTTTATATTATAATGAAATATTTTGCGTAAGTATTATGTCTGGCTGGTTCTTGTTTCCAGTCCAGTCTAAGAGTGTAAGGGTAGGGCAAGCTTGTCCATTCTTTCCACTTTATTATGGCTAATGTGAATGCACTTGAAAATCAACATTTGCTAAAGCCAAAGTCAAGGTATTAGATTACAGCACACAGATTAGGGTAGAAGTTTACCATAACTCAGAGAGATTGTACAATTTTACAGATTTACAATACACAGAACAGGAGAGATTGTATATGCAGTAATTTTAAGCGGAGCCTATAATGTTGAGTAAGTGCACTAATGACAAGTAACTTATTATTCTTCCCTGTGTGCATCACACGCAGATAATTACTTCACAAAGGAACGCTCAATGAATTCGCGTTGACGTCTTCATCCTCTAATCCACCAAGACATCATCCTAGTTTATTATACCATACCATATCGCTAAACATTTACCATTAGTAAAATTTATATTGGCTTACAAGTGTAAAAACCCGTTACTTATTTACTTTCGTTCACTTGTAGTACATACATGATATAATAGGGTACTTATAGAAATCTATACTACTACCACTGTGTATTGTAACCAATTTCATTTGTAATTTTATCGACAAAATATTCAGTAAAACTTTGGATAATATGCTTTTTTCTGTTATAAACCTGGAAAGTCTATACACTATTGTTTTGTTAAAGTATTTTGTGGTTTCACTAAGACGCCTTTTACAAAAATTAACTTAATCCATAATATTGTATTTAATGTAATATGTACACAGATACAAATCCTGACTTGGGCTTGGTTAATATAATAGCTTAAAAATCGTATTTACTAAGGAAACTGTCCCCATTGATAATTTAAAAGTATTATTTTTGCAATATTTTATTCTCGTTTAATTTAAGTTCATTCACGATATACCTATAGTATAGATAAAAACCACCAACACGAGCGAGATATTCTAAAATTTCCCTGTAATAGGTAATGCATAATGGTTAGTAAAAGTGGAAGCAGAGCTACAATTCTTAAATACCCAGTAGACATTTCATTAGATTTAGAAATATTGAGGAAAGGAACAAAATAATAAAATTGGCGCACTTTCAAGTGTGTGCAAAGATTTTGCAATGGATAGTTAAACTATTTTGTGTAGTACAAAGATGATATCCAAATTTTTCTACATATAATTTTACTATCTTTTTAAGCAACTGATTTCCTCGAAAAGCATCTTTTCAATTTGGTTGCCATTACATTAGCCTTGTACTGTTCATATTCTTCCTATGTTTATGTTAGCTGAATTGCATACCATACTAAGGTAGATCTTTGCGAATATTATGAATTTCTTGGCAATGGAGAATGAAGATCTGAATTGAAATGGGGTATATTTTATTATACATAAAGGCAATTTTCACTTCCACTTGCCTGTTTCGTGGTTTGTTCTGTTATTTTCGTGAAAAGAGGGATGAACATGAATGTAGCATGTTAAACTGGCGTCTATAAGTGCAGATACAAGAGTTTTGTAAATCCATTTCATAATGTAATCTAATATGTAATATACAAGAGGTAGATGGGAAGAAGAGGAAGATGAGCGAGGCAGAGCCACATTAAGAAGACAACCGTTGGAACTGTCAAAAACTGCAATGTTCGCTCTAAGCGGGTTCACTTCTCCATCCAATCCAATCCAAATCCAACCAATGCAATAGAATCCATAGATGAAATCATGTAGTAATAACTAACCGAGCGTCGTAAAGATAATGTTCAAAAGTCTAAATCACCGCACGGCACAAACTTGAAACTAATAACACGCAATGCTAATAGTCAGTCTGTTCTTATAGTGTATTACTTCATAATACTTGAAAATCTGTAGAACGAGATAAGTAAGTGACTATATAATACTTATTATGTACTACCAAGTCAGAAACCAAGAAAAACCACTTTCAGTTTGGCTGCTGCCTTAACGGCACCTTTTGTTTTCTTACAATACAAATATTTTATTGTCTCACTTAGATGTCTTTTAGAAAATTTAAATTAATCCATAATAATATATATTTCATATCATATGTACACAGGTCATTGTGATGAACATTAGGTTAATATAACTTTTAAATCGTATTTAACAAAACTGTATGCCCCATTGTTGATTTAAAATATTATTCTAATTGTATTTTATCTTCATTAAATTTATTTAATACAATATATTGTAAAGTATAGCTGTTTTTAGCTTAAATAATAATGAAGCTAACTATGCAAACACATAGTTCTCATCGCTCAACTCAAATTTACCTGTGCCATGTATGCTAGAGAAACTATATTTACAGCTTAAAAAAAGGCAGTAGTTAAAAATGTTATGCACTGCCAGGCAGGTAATGATCACGGCACGCTTATTTGGCAAACAAAATAGATTATAGAACTGATTCTTTGAATTTATATGCTACACTTTTTATTTTACTATGTATAGTATAACCTTATCGCACAGTTATAACGGCTAAGGGCTGACTATATAGGTAGGCGAGCAGTAGGTGCACCTTTTTTTGTATTACCATTGAATATATATCATAATAATGCAATACCTGTGCAGGTGCAGTTTACAATAATGTATTATCATTTGGCCCACACAGGCAGAGTATCATAGGTACAAAAGTGTAGCACTGCAACGTTGCATTAATAATGAATTATCTACTCAGAAGCGCACATACTACACATATACCTGTCAATATGTACTATAGTAGAACCCATGATTTTTGTATATATAAACAACAAGTTAGATTCAAATTCAGTAAAGTAAAACTTAATATCAAAAAAATTAAGGTAGGTATTTACAGTAGAATAGTAAACGTAAAGAAAAAAGTTAAGACAAATCCATACATCATAATGCATTGTGTGAACAATGAAATATGTTAACATTAGAGCAAAATAATACACCAAGTTAATAATAAAATATTGCTTCGTTTATATACGTAATAAAATGGACTAAAATTGATCCTATCCAAAATTAGCAAATGTTTTTGGCAATCTAACAAAATTCAGAATAGACAGTTTTGAACTTCGCTATACCGTATATAGAGAGACAGTCAGTGCTTAACACTCTACTCTACTATATACATAACTTATCTTGCATTTTACACTACACTTAATTATTTCATCTTTAGTAAAACAGGAAATGTAATCGGCTCGGCACGCACTGCACACACTCACACTCACACCACACACAATACAGTATCTCTATTTACACACATCTTTACACTTTGTGCTCTAGTTCAAGTAAAACAACTCAAAGTGAGTACCTACAAATATATTCATTATTACACTCCTGTGTAGAAATATTTTCCTTCATAACGTATTATTTATTGTGTTGTGTATCTAAATCCTATACATAATTCATAGCTAAGTAAGTACTAACAAAAATAAGTGTTTACATTCAGGTTGTGTTAATTGGTGTAAGTAAATTGTATCCGCTCAGCGTTTCTCCCCTTCGTTTCGCATAGGTAAAAACAATAGTGCATAAATATGTAAACAATCCAATATTACCAACTAACCAACTAAACGCATGAACATTACGACTATATACGTAGAGCAAGAAACCTGCAATGCAATGCAATTCAAATCTTCACTGACAATAAGACTAAAACCAACCAAACAGCTAATCGCAAGTTCAGATTAGAATTCCACGATCCTACTATATAATTTTATAGTAGGTAAACAATGCTACAATACAATACAGATAAAATGTAAAGCGGACCCACCAATATTTTAAGACAACACAAGGTATCTGTATATAAACATATTTACAGTTTAGAGTAGAGTTCATTCGGATTACAGTCGTTATGCTATATACTATTTAGCAATAGATACTTACTAGCTATACATATTAGCTTTACTTTGATTTCCTAATAATTAATGCAAATAAAAAATCTAGCTGATTACTAATATAACGAAACTACCAACCAACCAATACCAACGTTTAACTTTTAAGGATGCGAGAATGCAAAAGTTTGACTAGTTTGCATAATTAGCATTAGGAGGACTAGCACTCCCATCATTACGGTTTCTTGAGCTGTGTTTGTGTTATGTTATACAATCTCCATGTTGTCGCAACAAAAGACCTCATAATTAACATTTAACATCTCGATTATAGCCATGTCTATGAGATTTCCGTCAGACGTGCACAATTTCGAGTGCAACAGAACACCATCCGTCTATATTGCTATACATGTAAAATAGCCTAGTGCAATTATAGGTGAAGTGTCGTTGCATGTCGTGTAAGAGTAAGTTGTAAGTACATACGTAGACGAGACAACATAACATAACAGACACTCGATTTCTGCATGCACCAATATTGTTCATGGGATTCTTTACTTGTGTTGTGTTGGTAGGTAATTTATTTTATATTTGACACTGCACGAATGTAGAACTAGAATGCAATTTGACACAGAGCAAGCGTTTGGGGGAATGCACAATAAATATAACAGCATAATTATAATAAAGCATTATACAGATAGCGGTATACAATATTAGTTTGTTACTTTCTGTATAATAGGAAGAGATCCTCTATAGTTTCTTACAAATAATGTTACAAATATTTAGCCAAACTTTACTTGTGTATTCATTCAAGTATATAAATGGATTGCCCATTATGTACATCCCCATAATTAAATTTGCATGTAATCAAATTGCAATTTAGTGAATTTAGTACAGTAGAAATGGCTTGCCCCGTTTATTACGATAGGTACACATTATTTACTATTTACCTTATTTGAATGCATTAGCGACATAAAGAATTAATAAGTAGTACTACCCATGGTAGGTACTTTACTAAAGATAAAACTAAAACTAGAGTGAGTTTGACAGGGAAAGAGAGAAAACGAAGGATTGAGTTAGAAGATTAGTTCCAATTGTAACGTATATTGTAGATATGTAATGTAGTCTAATGTAAGTGTAAGTAAGCTAAGACGATAAGGCCTCTCGGTCCGGGCCGGAACTGACATTAAGAAATCTAAAAGGCAATTATGCATGGCGAGATTCTTTTCCTTTTCAGCCAATTCCCTAAAGAATCTTGAGGAAGTCTTTCTCAGACAATTTCACAACGGCGAATTCAGTAAGCTACAAGGAAACCAAAGTAAATGAGCCAAACCGAGCCAAGCCAAGAGATCTCATTTTTGTTTTGATTTTTGTGTGTAAGGACAGATTATTCTATGCATATCTATATTCTGAGGATACAATATACAGTAGTGGTACTGGTGTACTGTATCTGTACGCAGTTATTTAATATTATCTTCTTCTAGGTAATGTGTTCCCCATAAGGACTTAATGTATAGCTGATATATGGAAATCGTTGAACTTTATCAGGAACACTATCTCTATCCCAAGTGAGTTAGTAAGTATATCTAACGAGGCGTTGTGCTCTTTTCAGAATTGAATGTTCAAGAATTTCACGCAGACTAAAGCAAAAGTCAAGACAAGTCAAGTCAAGCCATCGGCAGACAGATAGTAAAATCTAAGAGTACTTCTTGTATCGAGATTATAACACCGTTCAGCTACCTGGTTTTTCTGGAATTTCCTATAAAAACTCAAAGTGTAATCTAAATGTACAAAAACTAGTGATCTAACAAGTGTGTCTTCTTCACTGTACCGTACTTTCCTCGTAAATGGTAAAAGATACGCGTCAATACTGAATAATTGCAGAAAACCTTTTCCGTCTGGTTAACGTTGACAGTTTAACAAATTTGACTATTAATTTCTTTGTAAACATACAGATACTAATACACAGCACACCACATTACAACATCTTCCTCTTAACGAATCCTTCTTCATTCACCTTCATTTACTACTTATGACATGCATAAAATATATCTCTACTGGTAAACTTGTAATGGTGCACTAATATTTATAAATATGTTATTATATTCATTTTAATTCAATGTTCTGCTCAGATCTCATTAAAAACGCTCGTTATCGTAATGCTGCTGCATAAATACATAAATTAAAATGAAAAAGAAGAAGAAAAAGTCTAATTGAAGGGATGCATACGGATTTACATATGTAAAAGAGAATTTTTACATACAATATACGCGCTTAGTAATATAATACTACCTTCTATACATACATACATACTATTAGTAGTAGTTCCTAGGTATTTCTTCGAAAATGTACCGTAGACTGTGACTCTAATGGTATACAATAAATAAAGCTTAAGGAGAGTGGGGAGCATAAGTGATGAATTCATTTTTGTGTAACGAGACAACATTTCGCTTCGTTTTCTTTCGACCTGCCTGCACCTTAATTTTATAGCCATCACATCATCATCATACATACAGATGGTAACATTATATTACATTAACATTAGATATTATAATAGAGAACAGATAAAGGATTGCTTTTGTTTTCTGAAATGATGTTGAATCATTTTAGATCATGTCAGTTTCTACCTAAAGCTAGGTAAACCACAATACATTTCATTTTCTGGTCGCAGTTTGTCTTTCAAATAACAAGACACTCAAATAAGAATGAGGATGCGTAAACCTACTGCAGATACGTATGCATACATGGTAAAAGTGTGTATGTGTGTAACAAGTAATATCCCCAATAACGTGACCAAGAAGAAAAGAGACATTCTATTTAATATTTAATAACATAACATGGGCATCAGCCAACAAGCCAAAGCTCAAAGCACCCCATTCAATTTAGCATAAAGTAATGAGAGTAATATGTCATCTTGTAGCTTGCAGATGAGAATAAACATGAAAATAGCTTGTTACGTACATTTATTACACTTATTTTATTATGTCATAACATATTGTTACTTTAGTTTATTACTAAGAGAAGAGGCAAATGAACACGATTACCTTCTAGGGTTTGTGATTTCAATCTGTTGTTTCCGTCTCACAACAATCGGTCGAATAAAGGAGAACCTTTTGTTCCGCAATTCAAAGATCTCCATATCCAAAAAGTGACGCCAATAATAATATCACCGAATAACCTACTCATTGTCAACGTAACTTAACGCTCTATTATAAATGTTGACCAATACCCTCTGAATTAGGAACAAATTCACTTGTAAATCTGTAATTCTAGTTATTACCCTTTCGTTAGTTAAGTAATTAGCAGTGCACTTTTTGCATTATCCGCACCAGATCAGTTTCATTCATAATAACTTTGTTTTCTTGTCTTTCCTATCTGTATTATGTATTTGAATTATATTTACGAATTATTGTAGTGTCCGCAATTTCTGTAGTCTATATATTTCGTACAATGCAGTATTATTATTATTACTTATTTTGTATCACTTATCCAGTTCGCTTCATTCACTTCCGCTTCTTGCACTAAAGACAGTCCACAGAGCAGTACAGGAATAGTAGCGGTTGAGTAGAACGAATAGATTGGAATTGAGCCGAGGGAAGTGAAAAGTAAAATCAACCAAACCACCAGACCAGAACAAAACAAAAGGTTCTAGTTGAGATGTCAATCTGTTTCGTATAATTCACAGAGACGCTAACTTAACGTACAGTTAATAAAAGTCTCACACTGACGGACGGATCACTCAACTCAATTTCAATTCTGTTTGTGTATAGCTTATGTTATAAGAAAACACAATGAAATGACAATCAGTTCAAAT
Organism: Tomocerus mixtus; assembly: GCA_034694165.1. Taxonomy (NCBI): domain Eukaryota; kingdom Metazoa; phylum Arthropoda; class Collembola; order Entomobryomorpha; family Tomoceridae; genus Tomocerus; species Tomocerus mixtus. The sequence continues at coordinate 7,653 of JAQFYC010001751.1, read as the reverse complement.
GTTCCAAGGAAACCCATTCAAATCTCAATTACTGATTACTCCAGTTTAATCATTTCACTTGAAGAAATTAGCTCACCCTCGTCTCTACGAGTATTCTAAGTCTCTCTGATTCTGATCCAAAGCAATAAGCAATCGAATTATTTCAATGTTCAAGTTCACATCGAATAACCAATCAATCAAATCAATAATTCTCAAATGAACTTATTGTTTTAGTTCAACATTCAAATGTTTTATCTATTTATTTCTCTGTCTCTAACTATGTATGCTTACAGACATACATACAAGAAGAGATTAGCTTTGCACTTGAAAACTTTAGAATAGATATTTATTTGCAACGGTAAGGTAACGAAAACAGTTCCTCCTCTAGGATATAGACAGTCCACTAAAATCTCTAGTAAGTATACCTATATCAATATGGTTTGTATTATAATTTGGTTACTTAAAATTAGAAGGGAGTCCATTCAGATTCAGAATCAGATCAGAAAAACAAAAGGAGCAGAGCACAAAACATACTTAACATAAAATAACTCGTCCACCTTGCCTTGCACTGAATAATTAACTGTATAGGCAATATTAGTGTACCAAAACCAACAAAAATTCATTCATGAATCCGTTCCTTCAAATTGCAAAGGATACTGCTTATGTATTATAAGGCAAGATAATTTCTTGTGTTTTACTTGTAACTGCATAGGTATTGTTATGTAACAATTTTTTTATAGGACTGACTGTTGTCTATATAGTTATCAGTATCAGAATCAGATCTAGATCTTGAATTCTCTATCTTTGTCCGTATCGTAGACGTAGGTAGTACAGTATGTATATATCAACGCCCGGAGTTAGTTGAATACAGTATTTAAGTATCAATTGCGTAATTCCAACATTGTATTGTGTTTCTCTCCATGATATCTCAATCAGAAGTTAAATAACTGAACTTCAATACTTACACAGTCCAATTCAGTTCAAAGTTAGTTTTTGAATCTGATCCTACGTAAGTATTATTATTATAAATAATACCTAGGTATACTAATAGTACACTATTTGTAAAGTACTTACAAGGTAGGTCGTCTCATACAAAGAATACAGTACCGGTAACTATGCATAAAGTCCACTTCACATTTCACATCCACAATAGTACAGTAAATAAGTAGCAACTCATTTCCTATTCCAATAATAATGTCTAGTACACTATTGTACATACATGGAAATGATATTGTTTAGTTTAACTATAATATTATTATCATAGCAAACATAAAGAGGCACTATAATATTTTCTTTGCATACTTATAGTTAGTTACTTTACTATACTTAGTGAGGAGGATAAAGCAAACAGTCGATTAAATTGCATTACATTACATTACATTGCTTTTGCTTACTAAAGTTCAGTTCACAAGAAAAGCTATGATACACATACCTACACTGAAGAAGCACAATAATAATCGTACATGTATGTAGTATGTAGTTAAAGATAATGTTGTGTACTGTACTGTACTGTACTATAACTTATATATCGAATGTGCAGATCTCTTTAGGAATTCTGCATAGAAATAATACGAGTATAATGGCTGTTAAGTTTGTTTTAAGGGTTTAGTAGCTCCTATCTCTGGCGTATCTTCTTCCGACGATGAAAATGAGGAACGCGAAAAATAACAAAACAAGACACTCACAACATAAAATATATTTTGTCCATCGTTTCCATTACAGATATGAACTTGTTAATCTTTAGTGCAGTTTTGTCGTCTCGTATGATATGTATGTCTCCTTTCAGTAGTGGATTAAAGTTGTTCTGTCTGGCATAATATTATTATACTACATACAGATATATGCAAAGACTTATGCATTATGTATGTGCATATAAGTACTGTATGTTTTACTATGTGGCCTGACGGATGAAGAAATGTTAGTTTCCGCACTTTTCTCAACAGTTGTTAGAATATTCTATTTCACAGGAGCACCATTAAGTATTCCGCTTATAGTTCCTTGGGCTTATTAGTCACTTGACTAACTTACACAGGTTAAATACACATTTATAGGATGCCACACGTACATAGGCTTTCAATTATCTAATGAGTTCTTACGGTACTCTTCTCTGATCATCAGATTATTTAAATGCTTTCTAGTCAAACAAAACCATGAACGAATGTCAACGTCAACCACAATATAAATTGAAAAAACTCACAAGACAAAACACCCACAGTTGCTTTTTATTTTTGTATATCAGTTCAGTTCATTTCTAATAGTTTGCTAATTATGATCACTGCAATTAAATTAAACACTGTTTATTGTGATATGTTTATGACTGAACAAATATTTTTTGTTTGTATGAAATACTTATTAGTTACTATTATAGGATAATAGCAAATCAAGTAGATACAATTTCTGTAAGTGTGTATTGTATTTATTGTACTATTTATGTTTGGGTTTTTTATATTCTTTTGTTGAAGGTAAGTAAATGGTAAATACAATTACCTAACTAATTGTAAAAATGTAGAGTAGAATAAAAATGCTATGATACTCTTGGCTTGGAAGATGGGCCGAGAATGAAAATGCGTTGGGGAGATGCCGAGGAAAGAGGTGAGAATTGTACCATACTGTTTCAGAGTTAAAGCAAGAAATCATTTTGAGTTACATTTACATTGCATACAATACACTTAACGTTGGTAAGTATAGGACAAGTTGGATGCACAAGTTTTGACGCTCGGTTCTTGCATTGCATTACATTAACGTAGATTTTACTGTACTATGCTTTGCTCTGTAAGTAAGCTTAATCTCAAGTACCTATTCAAACTCTTCGCAGCTAAACTATCTACACTACACTACAAACATACCACTACTACCGATATGGATTGTTACCTGCATTATTCAGCAATATATTTACATGTAACGCAACTTCTCAGCTAAACTCGAGTGAGACAGTCAAGTAAAGTCATTTATACTTTGCTGTACTTATTGCACTTACATACATATGCATAGCATAGCGTCTTGTCTAGAGTCTGTGAGAAAATAAAAACATCTAGCACATTAAAAACCATCACTTAATTCAGTGAACTATTCAATAAACTTGTAATTAATTAATTAATGGTTAAATGATCATTATCTTTATGGTATTTGAATGAGTATTACTATAATTTAATTATGAATATTGCAAGTAGAATACATTCAATAATTTTGTTAAGTTAATGCTAATATAATAATAACTTAGGGATAATGTAAGTTCCTACAGTTTCTATTGAAGTAATTGGAATAATTACTAACTTAATAATATTATAAAAATGCGTAAATAACAGACTATTGTCGATGCCGATTTAAAACTGATATGTAAGCCATTGAAGCTTTGAACTTTAAAGTACCTACATTATTGTCTCTTTGCACGTGTACATATATAGTGTATTATAATGCCTGGCAGACCGATATTAGTCTCTTTTAACTATACACGTTTGTTTCTGTAAATAGTATTTAATCAACTATAAATGCTTAACTGGTCTAGATTGTTTTATATTAATTAAAATTCATTTTTCTCCAGAACAAAATACTTAAGGATCCATATAAGTTCAAACTAGGTACTTCAATTTATGATAATATGTTAGAATAAGGAATTTCTTAACTATAATACATATTACATATATTATCCAAAGGCAAGTTGCAAATTATAAATACGGTATTTATATTTTTATGAAAGTACAAGGAATGCATTTAGAAAATAAATTTTTAACATCATAATTGTGTAATGCAGTGAAACGCCTTGTGGCTACATATAACTTAAAAATTTTGAATTTGTAATATCCTGCAAGAGTCAGTCGTTAAGTTTGTATATGTATCAATGAAATAATCAATTACCAAAACGTGTTAGATACATAGCTAAGGCAGAGGTGCAATAATTTATGGGAATGCCACAGGTAAAAATTAGGTATAGAAATATTTTCAGTGTAACGGTGCATAGGATGACTAGGCTATAAGATTCGCAGTTAAAGATCAGCTCAGAGTTGACAGTCGGCAGAGAATTGAATGCTTATCAGGTGCACCTTAGCAGATTATTAACATAATCGTATAAGAATGAAATAAATTACATTTCATGCAATTACCAATGCAATGCAATGGTATGAATGACTTTCTCTATATTTGCTACTTTACTGTTACTCTCATCTCATCTTATACTTAATGCTGTAAAGTACTTATTATAATACGTAGGTACCTACGTGACAAACTTATTTTGTCCGTTTCAATTGCATTGCCTAACTTGGATGCACAACACTGAAGCTTAGTTGCAGAAACACATGCAATACAGTAGAAGTACCTAAAGGTAACTAAAATACATGCAAATAAGTATTAGATTGCATAATATTCGTGGCTAAATTATTTCTATTTTGTTTGACATCTAAAGCCAATTATTTTTACCTTTTTATTTATGTTCTTGTTTGATTGTCAATTAGGTGCGTATCTGTTTAGGTACAATATTCTTTTGCACAGCCGTTCATACTAACAATAAGAGGAATTATAAATGCAAATTTCTAGTGAAATATATTTTGCTCACAAAGATACAATTTTAAAGGTAGGTTCAACTCTATATTTAATAGTATAATATTTTAAAATTCGCACGCTGCTCATTATTTCGCTTGCCTTGCCTTTGCCTCTTCTTCTCCTAATTAAAAAATCTAATGATTAAAGTAAACAATATTCTCCACTGTACAATATTGCTGTCTAATAACTATCATACTATTTCAGCAAAGGAAATTCCCCTATAAAAATTCTCTGCTAATATTTACAACGACGTTTTATGAAAAATCAAAATGCCTCAGTTTGAAATTTAAAGTTGTAAGCCGTAAGTAACATGCGAAAGAGTATATAATATTATATTAGCACACATAAGAGCGGAGGGATAACAGATTGTGCGTGAATGTTGAAGGAAGGGAATTCTAATTTATTTTGGCAATAAAAAAACATATTCCTCCCGAGTCACAGTTCACAAGGTCAACAATCGGTACCGTTCCATTGTCCATTGGATTGCTCTGTTTTGTTTTGACTCATCAAGAGTAAATAATAAGTGTATTGCTTTAACCATGTAAGTAGAATACCTAGTAAGGTATGGATCCATGTAATCTAGAAGAACCCTTCCCATAATAAGAGCAAAGCCACAGCCACATTATGAATTTACCATTTACCTACAATACATTTTTCATTACAAAATAAGTACATAGTGCACTAAGTAAGTAATGTAACTAATATTCCTTCATACATACATACAACAACAAATTCGTTTCCTTACTGTTACGTACTGTTAACAAAATTCATTCCAGAACTGCAAGCGATCTTTCTTTAAGTATTTTACATTGTTGTTTGTAATTTCTGTACAGATGTAGAGATAAGCAAAATATTGGATGCCCATAATATAAGGTAATAATATCATAATGCCTGCTTGAGGGTCTAGTTCAATTTGTAATACACTCGACATGGTAGATACTTGTATACTAGATAGAATAAAAATATAGTTCTCCAATGCATTATTACATTGGATTTAGGCTTTCGTCTTTTCTCTAATGATTCGCATTCGCACAACACACACTCGGGTCTGTGCCTAGCTAAATCTGCAGCACTATAATTTACTCGTTCATTCATTCGACTCCACTCCACTCCACCATCCAGCTGTGTACAAGACATTCAGGTTTCAGTTTTTTCTCTTTTCTTTTATACAATATAACGTTACTTAGGAGAGATTAACTTTAATAACGATAATAATAATGGCATATCTACTTCTAGTCAAAAGGGAGTTATACGAAGATGCGTACTTGCGTCTTGCGTACTCTGCAATCTGTGCTATACTTGTTTTTCTGTATAGAAAATAAGAGCAAAACAATACATTAAGCTAATATTATTAGTAGATACTTACATCTACCTTCTATCTACCTAATGTTATTACGTATTCTTACATTATTTGCCATTATACGTGATAGACTTGCAAAAAACAAAAAATACCTGGCTACATAATACATAGTACACTTCAATCCTAACCATATTGTACTATGTAATATTAATATTACAATAAATGTACAGTACTGCAGTACTAGTAAGTAACTCTCTCAGTTCTTCAATACTTCAATCTCCTGGAATAATGAACTGCATTTAAATAATATTGGTCTTGGATTCGAGTTCCTTTATAATACATGTATATAGCATACGAATGCAAAAATTATTTCAACGTGTGTATGTATATAATTTTATAACAGAGAACTCCGAGTGGATCATTTAAGAACTGTCTTGTCTAGTAGTTACTATAGAAAATCCTTCTTTTTGTAAGTAAAATAAGAATGACATCATAAACAGAAATATAGTGTTAGTGTTAATATTACTTTATGTACTACTCAACACAAAACACCAGGCCAGGCAGATATAATAATATAGGTGCCTTCCTATTTACTACGAAGTAATCCTTTAAGTTTTTCCCCTTCTCATTCATTTCAATGTTGAAGATTAATAAGAGCTAGAACAGAACAGAACCCAAACACAAAAGAGAGGAGCCGATGCCCCATTAGAGAAAAAAATTAATCAAAAACTCTACCATACAACCGTATGCATTGATTGTAGACGTAGAGTTCTACGGCCAACCTTGACTTCCGTTATTCCTTTGATGCGCTTTTAAGAAATATTTCATAATCTCATTATTCTTCAAATTCGCAAGCTCTGTTCTCTTTTTCTGTTCTCTACCTCCTCATTAAGTTCACAGAGAAATTATTAATTAACTTTCGTGCGCATTTGACCATCCCACAATATCTGTAAACTGTTTCTTGGGCTTACAGTTTATTTGCCAAATTAATTACCTACCTGATATTGCGCTACGCACTAATTCTAAGTAAATACATCTATCCATGCATAAAAGTCAAACAAGCTACCTATCTTCAAATTCATCTCGCTTTTTTATGATCACGTATTAAAATTAGATTTTATTTTTATTTTATAAATTTCTTTTACAGTTACTACCTAAGGTTAGACGTTAGAAGCATTATACATAATATAGTGCTTATGTATGTTTAATTATGTATTAATTAATTTTATCACTCAAATCTTAAAGATAAATTGAGTTTTGTTTCTTTTACATAAAGCTAAAATAATCTACTAGCTCCTATAATACACTTTCAAATCACGTATGCGTCTCTAATGGTAAATTATTTGTAGTTGCTCTTGCTTCTGAATTTGAATAGGACAAGTATTAATTAATACACGATGTTCCTATCTATTTACTTCAGCCAAGTAAATCAGTGAGCAAGCGAGAGTTCAATAATATTATGCGATTTGTACACTTCACTTCAGTATCTCTACCTCTACCTACTCAAAATAAATTCCCAAGTCACGCTGCTTTGAAAGAAGAGCAAAAGCAAAACTGTTTTCTTTTTATCGGCAATCGAAAGTGAGTGAGTACAAATGTTAAATAGGAAATCAACTCATTAGTTTGATAGTTAGCTTGGTACACAGAGTACAGCGTTATTTGTTGTTTAAATGCAGAGATACAGACAACGCAACAGAAACAACATTCTTAAAAAAGATTTTCTTTTACACTGAACTGAGCAAATTCAATGCAGTTTATATACATATACCTATAATTATTATGCTACTAGTATTCTAATCAGATAGAGTATAAAGGGTTTGTAGTTTGCTTGAATACAT
>JAQFYC010001750.1:0-31003 GCA_034694165.1 Tomocerus mixtus | reverse complement strand
CGGACGCACGGACGGACGCACGGACAGACATTGCGATTACATAAGCCAGCCTCGCACACTCGGGCGGGCTAAAAATGCATGTTGTTTTCCAGCTGTCAAGCATATAAGCTTATGGTATTTACCTATAGAGTTCATTGCTATTCGAATTAGAGAAGTAACTACTTTTTACTTTTGTGACTGTTTTTAAGGGGCTGCTCTCAATTTTGACCTAAATAGTTTTAAAAATAAATATATTTGTGCTCAAGTAAAATTAAAAATTGGCATTGACCTGACCTTTATCATCTAACGTTTCACATATTAATAAATGTTAATCGATTCTACAATATTTAAATTGCAATTACAGTGTCAAGTTTACATGGATAGTTTTGCTTTCTCTTTTTACGCAGGAACACAATTTAAAATTTTCACTTTAATTTCTACGTTTTCTTTAGAGACGACAATGCAATTAATTTGCAATCTATAGCATTCGTGGATAATTTTGCTTTCCCTTTTTACATCGAAACATAATTCATAACTTTCACTTCATGTTGTACTTTTCCCTTAGAGTTGATATGTAGACTGATACACCCACATATATGCTATCTAATATGATACCATGCTTATGATTAACTTGGTAGAAACTGGAAATTGTGTATTACGTACAGCAACAACCACGTAATAGAAGACAACAGATACAAACGTATTATTATTACCTAAATGCAAACAGGAGGATACCATAAATTTGAAAAGACATGTCAACCTTTCACCTAAGTAGGTATATAGGTATAGATAGGAACTAGGAAGGCGTCTCTTTCAACTTCAACTTCAAAATTATATTAGACAAGTCAAGAGTGCAAATTCCCACATAAAAATATGGAGTTTTTCTACCGGAAATTATTTTGTGCAAAATAAACCCACTTTCCTATTCAATTTCACGCTATTTGTTTTTACGACTCTGTAATAAAATACAATCAACGTGGATGGTGCATTTGAGCATCTGTTAAATGTCTCTCCCATCCCATTCTGCGCTCTAATACGAATTTATCCCCTTATTCATTACTTCTCCCTTTCATTTTATTACTATTGACCCAACCAACTGCTCTTGTTTTATATATTTACTACTTTCACCTACACTTGCACAACACGCTACTCTCAATTCGAGTAAAGTCAAAGTTAAACCAACAATATGCAATTCCACAGCGCAGTTAGTAGGTTACAAGTTACAATTTAAATTGCCAGCGTTCATCCTTTTCTCTTGCGGTTTCCTATGACCTCCTTTCGCCTGTTAGTGTTAATCAAATTGAATTTCTCGATACCTCAACTGATTTTATGTTATCTTATCTGATACACCTAAGTACTAAGCTAAGACTAAGAATTTTATGCATTTCATTGTACACAGTGAGGTTTAGAATTAATCGGCCATTATATTTTCCCCAGTGGAGACTTTCACCATAGTATTATAAAAAATTCAGAGTTGACATTCATATCCTTCCCAAAATCATGTATTTTAAATGGGGTTTCAAAAAACATTCCTTGTTAAGATATATGAAAAAGAATTACAATTAGTCGACCATATATTATCAGTCATTCACCGTGTAATTCATTTTGGTTATAACTATATTTTGACTGTGTAATAACTTTATTAGGTCATAAGGTAGTAATGTACTAGTTCGATACGTTAAAGCAAAAACGATCAATTGCAATATTAGGTATAATAGATATGTATTGCGGTGAACGTTCATAATAGTGCAAGCGCAATGATCGACTGGTTGGGAATCCCACAGTATTATACTTATATCTTTAAAAAACTTGCCATGCTTCTAATCTTAATATCCGTATCTTCTACAGTATATTTTATGAATGAAAACAATAACGGGAATGCTTCCTACTGATATACAGATATACTACATATACTGATATACTGTATCTATATTCCACGGTACTATGTATCAATAGTTTCCCAAAATCAGATCATAATCATAATCATAACATCTAAGAATTATATGAACGAACCTTTGATAGGGCTTCCTCCATTGTCGAAGGCTGACCAAGAGAGCCGTAAAGCTTCATAGGAAGTTTCCGTAATTTGTAGGACGGGAGCTTGAGGTGGCACTTGAACTTTTACATGATACACGATGGAATCACTCCCGTGAGAATTGGTGGAGACACAACTGTAATTTCCTCCGTCCGTTGGTGTCACTTCCCGAATTGTCAAAGTTCCAATACTATTCACCTAAAATCGAGAGAACATAAACCCATAAAATGTACATATGGAGCGACATTTCTCCAATCATAAACAATCTCATCCCAACACAAAACAGCACAACACAACAGAACGCATCACATCACCCAAAGCCAAAGCCAAGCCAAAACTATAAACTTATAAACTACGTAGAAGGAAACGAAGTTAACTTTTATCTAAACTGAACTGAACTAAACTAAACGAAACTCTTGATTTGATTTCTCATCACATACTACCATCAGTATCACATCACATTATATCTGTGTCTCTCTCACTCTCACCTAGAGCGAAAGGCCAAATATCTAACTCTTCTATAGGAAACCATATGTAACCATTACTGTCTCAGAGCTAACAAAATATTTACACTCTATTTCATTTCCTTCACACACTTTACTCACTCTTAAACTTTTAACTGTTGGCTTTTGCTCCGCATTGTGTTATGTTCAGCTCTCATTTCCCGAACAGAATCAAATTACTATTTCGCCTTCATCCCTATCTATCTGTATCATGCTTGGCCTGGGATTCTTCCGTATTACTTCCATAGTGGTTTCATCCTAGACATATTTGCACAGTAGATGCATGGCTCTTCCAAGGACAGATAAATCTGAAGCTATAGTAGGCACCTGGCATTGTACCTACTACGAGCAATATAGCAATATGTACTAGCAAAGAAGCCCGTCAATGAGGTGGATAAATGTGTCGTCTTTTTTTCATGGTACATTCAAACTTTGTTCAGGATTGAGCATACTTACATACTGTCAAAATATAAAACATTGCTATTTGGCAATACAAATTGTAAAAATTGTGCTAATGACCTATATAGGCATAGGTATGTACTAGTTATTGCCTGTCAAAGCAGAAGTAAAATATTGTGGATTAAAATTTTTTGAGCGCACAGTGCAGTGTCACTTGCCGATTAAAAACTTTTAGCGATTTGAAAAATAAGAATAATATGAATAAAAATAGGTGGGTGATGTATTTTCTTAATATGGATGATAATACGGGAGGTAAATTTGGACGAGAATTTAAATATAGTTAACATTAACTAAATATTCTGGCACACCAGCAACTCTAAATATTTCCTGAGGGAATAATAAGCAATAAAAATTGCTAACACATAGGAAAATCTGAAATTATAGAAAAAATGATACAAATTATTAAAGCATACATTATAAACAGTGAAATTGCGGTTAAAAACATTTCTCGACTTGCTAAAAGTTGGACTCGGTTAAAAAATACTTTATAAATTGCGAATCTTTTTAAAACACGAATGTTTTCTTAAGCGAAAATTAGTGAGACTTCCTTTTAGAAGCTAATGGATTGACATCCTATACAATGCTATACTAACTGCAACAAATTATAATATAGACTATAGGAAATAATAGGCGAGTAAAGTAAAAACTGAAGACCTACTTAACCTATGACCTAGGAACTAGAGACATATTATAGAAAGTTGTAAACATAGTTTTACATCTAAAGAGTTAAACAAGCCAAAGGAATCTAAGGATGAGCATGGGTACATAGGGAATTGGTAAGGGAAGGGTAAAACGATTCAACTATCTGTACTACTAGGTACATAAACTAACCGAATTGAATTTGGAGTAGGGAGACGAGACACTACAGTACAGTACAACACAATGTTTACCGAAGTTTGTGTGAGTGATAGGGACAAGTGATGTTTTATTGGGAACTTAAGTTAGTGGATTATCTGCTGGCTGGTACTGTGACGGAACTAGGGCAAGCAAGGGAAAGCATTCCACACCGAGGAGGTAATGGTAGCGACCCAAACCAAGCAGACCGCACAGAGCACACCACACACGAAACCAAAAAGGATTGAAGAAGAGCCCAAACAAACTGAGAACCCAGCCAGACAGACCACACCATCACCATCCATGCCCCATCACATCACATCACTAGAGATCCCTTATATACTTATCTCCTACACTTAAGAAATCCTATCAAAATGGATAAACTCACTCAGTCACGTCACATAGACTTATGTTATACGCAACACAGCTAAAATAAAGCACCTACTTACTAGTAGTATACCTACATAACACTAGTTTAGTCAAGGAAACTAAAGTGACGCAAAGTAAAAGGAACCTCTTACTTTCTTCTATCTATCCATCCCATAATAAGCACTAAGCACTAGCACTCGCCTCGTCTATAAACTAAACTAAAGGAAAAGAGACAAGACAAGATGAGAAAGGACGGACTTGAACACTTGAACTACTACACGTTCCCTTCCCTACATTTTCTGACATAATGGACTGGAGCGGCCAACGAGCAAAGCACCGTAAACAGGGAATTACATAATCAATAGATCCTTCAAGCTTCCGACTTTCTCTAAATATCTGTATCGAAATATATATATGGACCTTTACCTATTGCGCAGTCCATTCACTCATTTCAATAAGTATATGTACTACTTATAGTACCTAATCTATTACAAATATAAGCTTTTCCTATATATTCTGAAGAGAAAGCTCTTTAACTACCTTAAGTTAGTCTTAAAATAGTTTAACACACAAAAAAAGAATGATGAAGGCTATATTGTCGGTCCTTTGTTCATTTAATAATTGCGCAATGCCTTACTATATCATTGTAAGTATGTACAAATATTTGTATGCAATTAATCTTCCTTAAGTATACACCAGTTATTGGTAAATATTTGCCTTAATAACCATACACAAGCACTACTGCTACATTTAACCTGTGACATGTTGTAATTGTTGTAAAAAATCAACTACTAAAAAAAAGACATTGACATTGACGGGATCTAACCAGTTTTGAATATTTAATTATATTGAGAATAAATATAAATCTAATTCGGAGCAAAGGTCTTCCTTTGTGATATTTTTATTTAATAAAAAGGCTGTAGGTGCCTAGAACGCTTATGCATCATTGATTGCTTACGATAAACTCATCTGTTAAATAAATCAATGCTTTGTGTATCTAAAGTACAATTGTAACTATCTCTACATCTGAAATATATTCAATATCCCTGTAAGCGTGTATAATATGTAGGAATTCCAAAATGCAAAACAGAAGCAGATAGAAAGCGAGTAAATGTGAATGTCTTACGTCTTTACGGGGGCCGAAGTCGATATAGTTTCCATTAGTTTTCCACTGGATGTTTGGCTCAGGGATACCCACGGAGTCACACAAAAGGACCACGTCTTTTTTCCAGGCTACCTCCACCGTTTGACTGAATGATGCTATTTTTGCTGGAACTGTGAATTACAATTGAAAAAAAACATAGTACGTTTCGTCAGTAAATATTTTCATGAACAATGAACAATGGAAATGAATTCAAGTAGGTATTATATATATAGAAAGTAGAAACCAGAAACTATTCAAAATACCTACGCACTGAATAATTTTGAGATACAATACAATACAGGGTGAGTGAACCACTTTCTTTATTATGCATACAAGTAGGTTCTCATTCGATTATTTTAATACTGTTAGTGCTACTGATACTACTGTGCTGCCTGCTTAATGTTGTACTGTATTCTATTACTGCGGAGTGACTGTATAGAGTAACTGATACCATTTAGAAGTAAATGGATACAGTTTTGCGTAAAAGGATGTTTATGTAGTAGAAAGTAGAACTATTCCAGTATTTCCAGTCCACTTCCAGCCCAGTCCAGTATAAGGACACTCTCGTCCATTAGTGAGTAAAGAGTTAAAGGGGAATGAGAGTGAGACTGAAACAAATTGTTCTGGAAACAAGCGGCTCCGAATAAAACTGCAATTTAAGTGATAATCAGGGTGATTTCGTTTTAATCTATGCGCACATTATCATCTTGTCATGATCGTCGTAAGTAGCACTACGATTTTATAATTCACTTTATATGCACTTTCTATAACTTTCTCTGACTTTCTCCCATATAAGTAAAACACGTGTGCATACATATTACGTTCACGTCCACCTAATATTATACAAATACCTTTCTATCCTGAAAATGAGTCTTTCATGATATTTATAAAGGAAAGAAGAATATAGAATGCAGTTACGCACGACCCTACTTATCATAAGATTGCATTATACTAGAACTATGTACTGAATAGAGAGAGGAAGGTAGTTTAGAAAGGTTTGGCTCGTTTACAATCCATGCCAAGCCAAGTGAATCCTATGATTCTCCTATTCCTTTCATTTATCTCATCTCAACTGTGACCCCATTTGCTTATTTGGCCACTCATCCTTTCCCTTTTATGCATTTAACTCGTGAATAGAATTTTATTAGATAAAAACGCTTATTTGCATGACTTTGCTCTCTCTACATAATAACAGCTTCTAAAATTCGCATAGAATGCACACGATGAATAGAAAGGCACGTTCTTAAAGGACATCCTACACAAATACCTTATGAATAGACTTGGATCGCTAAATTCTCCTATAAATGCTAGTAGACTTTGAATATTTATACAATTATATGTCCTAGGCACATAATATCATCGGAAACTAACCCAGAAATTTTTGTCTACTGCAAAGTGGATTTTTTCTTGAATGTTTGTCTTTTTTTGCCAGCGAATTTATTAATGAGAGCTTTAGAAAATTATGATTCAAACGTGATTAGCCTTCGTTTAATGCAAAAAGTTTGCCAAAATTGAACTCCTGACTAATTCTATTGAAAATAAAGGGATCCCAAAGCCGGGGGGTCCTCTCTGCCTCTGACGTACACTATTATGTCTCTATAATATCGATTCAGTTTATCTGTGCACTTTCTAAATGAGAAAATAGAGTTAGTATAAGTATAACTACGACCACGCAACGCACTTCAAAGACTTCTGAGACATATGAAAACAGAGAGTGCAATAATATTAATCACATCCACATAGAATAGAGAAGATACTTATTTACCAAACTCCTTTCCTTTGCTTTAACAATCTTTGTAAATTATATTATACTTATTGAAGGCTGAACTGAAGATTCAAGTTAATAGTACATGCTACTGTGGATACCTACTCGTAAATAAGAATTTTCCATCTATAAACCCAGCCGCACTTACTACTTACAGTTAATAATAAATCCAAGCCATGCCAAGACAAGGGACCTTGATTCCTCTGCAGAGTACTATACAATATTAAATAGTAAATACCTTCTAACAAGCGAATACTAAGAATGTTGAATACGATATATACTATTAACTCTACCTCTGTATTTGCATTGTATGCAGGATACATGTTTCGTATTTGTATACTTGTTAGTATTTATCTCGAGTTTATGAGCTGCGCTTCTAGCAAGAGAAAGGAAACCAATACAGATAAGTACCATTTCCTTTCATGAGCAACATCAAAAGTCCTCATTCGTGAGGAAAATGACCTAGATAATGCTTATTCTAGTACACAGTACACAGTAGTCAGAAATTCGAGTGCAAGCAAAGGAGGAATTAATTTGTATTATATGGTACACGTCTCAACTATAGGTTCATGGTTCAAAGTGAATTACTATTAACTACTGCTTAATATTCAGAGAACACAGATGAGTATTTCGATCGCTAAAACTTCTAGTGTATATCTGTAATTGGTATTATGTCCTAGTTTCTGCTTATTTACTACTTATGTGTCCAATACAAAGAAATACATACATTAGTTGCTCGAACTCGAAATTATATATTTTTTAAAATAATTTCCATCAGCTTTCACCGGCCCTGCCAGATAATTTAATAATGTGTCAATGTCCCATCTGCACTATTAGAAGATGTATATAATAGTTTAAAGAAACTGTAAATGTAATGACAAGGACACAGCGGTGAACCTAATGAATAGTTAAGATAGAAGTGCAACTGTTACCACTAATACTGTATGTAGCTATATAGAATTTGTCTTTATATGTATGTTTATACAGTATGCATGTAATATTAGATTTCTACTACAAAGTACAAGTAGGATATAGTTTTCCTTTCTCTTCACTTTCCAAGGAGAAAGATACTTTTACACTTTAAGCTCAAATGTAGTAGGAGAAAGCAATAAACGTAAATAATAAACTAAGAGGATTACCTCAAGTATCACTGGCTTGGCTTGGTTCTACTATGTATTCTCTTTACTGTTGAATTCTATGCTTGTATTGTGTTGTATGTATGTTACATAACATAACCGTAAGACGAAGAAAGTATTATAGGCTTTTGACATGTATAACTTATTATGTGGCGAATACAAGTCCTAAGATATGTGAATGTGCATCTGCAGCTATATGATACATATAACCATGAACACACTGTAGTTTGTATAAGGTTTAATGGCACAAAGATAGTAGATAAAGGGAATATTGTGCATAGAATGTGTAAGCTCACCTTTGTTTGTGGTTTGAGTGCGAATTCGACCAGTTGGTCCCCCTTCTCCTACTTTAGTCGAGGCACTCACCCAAAATTCGTACATTTGGTTTTCTTTTAAGCCCATTGCTTCCCAACTCCATTCATGAGACTGAAGAACTTTCTTCTCCTATAGAAAACATATTATAATGAAACAAGGTTGAAGAGAAAGACAAATTATCACTTATGATAAATATTTGTATGTATACAAATATACACTCAGGAAATTTAAAGACTATGTATTAAAAGAATATTCTTTAGAGAATGAAATCAATGTGCACACTATAAGATTGTGGCAAACATATTACAACACAGTATAAATAGGTGCATAGAGCTTATATGACATATACTGAATTGCTCTTCCTAGTAACTCTACGTTGTAATACTGATGTGTATAGTTAGTAGCTTTGTAGGAACTACAACTCTTAGTGTCATTTAGTGGCAAAGAATCAACTCACACTTTGTAACATCCTAAAATGACATTTACAAAGTTATTACATTTGCTTATGCAATGTAATACTCCTTTTAAAAAGCCAAATTTTGCATACCTCTTTGTACTTTATGTATTGGGACTCAATTTAAAGATTATTTTTAATATAATATGACTTAAGGCAAGTGCAATCTGCTTTGTTAAATTATTGCATAAATAATGCATTCTACTTTTAATTTTTGTTTGGCACTTGAATTATTTTACTACAATTATTCTCACAAACAAAGCTAAAGCATGAAATAATTATAAATATGCCAAAAATAAGTAGCAAACTTTTCTGTGTTGTCACTCATATCAAGAGCTATAGGTTTACTGCACATATCAATGCAAAGAATATACAGTGGACCGTTACTCACACTAATCAATCACAATATAACGATAAGCTATCCCTTTAATGACATCAAAGAAAGCTGACCACCACTAAATCTGCTAGAAGAAAAGGAAACAATAAGTCTTTAATATATTTTTAGCGAGGCTCTTACCATTTTAGTCGTGTCGACAACTTTCATGTAGACAGTGTACTTCTCAATGCGTCCATTAGGTTCAGCCGGAGGCAGCCACGATACAAGAATCGATCTTTTAGAGCTTACCAACGCTTTGATGTTAGCCGGGGCACTGGGAACTAAAAAGTTCATTAAATTACTTTACTAGGTAGGTCCAGTACAATTCAAGCCCTTCTAACAAGCACTGCTAAAAGAGTAAGAGTAAGACAATCTGATTCGACCAATTCCTTTGCTTTAAGGGACTTTATCTTATGACTAGTACATATTATTACTCTATATTACATAACCTAAATTTTGTACAGACATCATAATATATATAGCGAAATCTCAAGTTTGTTGGAATCAAAAAGATCCACTTTAAACATTTAAAATTCCTAAATTATCATCTAAAATGTATCTCATAGGTTTTAAAAGCAACTTCATCACGAACTTCGTCTGTACACTGCCCTAGCCTTAAGCACTCGTCGTTCCTGTTATTATAAAATGAAAATGTCCCTTATTACTTTTAAGGAAATTAATTAAACAATTAAAGCCTTGAATGAGCTGTTACTCCTCGTGTAAACACTTAGAAAGATTTTCGCGATAATTTGTTACGTAATTACTTAATACTAAACTAATTATAACTTAAATGCTTCCTTTGAATCTTTAAAAGTAAATTGTTCTTTTTAGACATCATTAAATAGCAAAAGTTTAAAGAGAAGCCTCCCACTTAGTAGATATCTACTATCTAATGGTGATACTTTCCCATAGGCAATCAAAGTGACTTACAAAAGCTAACAAGGTAAGCTAGTACTTAGTACTTATGAAGAATTGTCATTTGCAGCACTTAAGGAAACTGGGTCGTGTGCTAATCTGTTCTATTGAATTGTGTTTTAATCCATTTTCATTATAGCAGATTTAATAGAAAGAGAAATTACTCGCTGTAGGATAGGAGTGCAATGAAAACAAGGTTCGTATGGAATGGACTCTAGGAGTAGGAGCAGAGCTTGCAAAACGAAATCTAATTCACCTTGTAATTTCCGAATCAATACACTGCAAAAAGGGACGGAGATTAATTGCCTGAGAACAACGGAAGGAAACAAAAAGGAAATTGTCGTTGAAAAGATTACTACAGGATAGTCACCACCCACCACACCAGAACCAGACCAAGCAATGTCGGAGGAGATTGAATGCTTTGCCGGCTTGTGTGTGTACGTATTGTATGTATCTCGTTTATTTTTCTTTGTACAAATACATACATACATTCTCTGTAAGACTACAAATGGAAATCAACAACTTATATAACACAAGTACCATATAGTAAAACCCTTACTGATACAACATGAGATAAAACCTTCAAACGAAAATGCCTATACAAGATAAGCTACTATCTCGATTGACTTTCTCCTACCATGATTGTATGTTAGACAGGTACCTAACGTATTTACTTAACACATGGCAATAGCATTGTAGTTAATTTACCGTCTTCATCAGTGCGACAAATTACAGGCTCCGACAGTTTCCCATCTCCTGCGGAAGTAAAGGCCAAAATAGAAATGGAGTAATTTGTCCACCTCTTTAGCCCGTGCACACTTGTCGATTTCGTCGTTGTTAATTTAGTTTCTGGTAGCCCGGAGTCGGAATCAGAGCCCAGGTAATTATCATCAGCTATTTGATGTGTGACTCGGTAGCCTTGAATGACCCCGTTACGACTTTCCATTGAAGGATCATCCCACGTTACTTGCAAGCTCTGTGATGTTGTTGCAATACAAACAATCTTCTCCGGAGACATAGAAGGCACTAAAAGAGCAACAAAAACGGGTCTTTATTTACTTAATTTATAATAATTTATACTTAGTATTTGCATAACTGGGAACTGGGACAAATTAGAATGAACAAGCTTTAAAATCAAATTAATTATGAGGATTGTAATTTGTAACGTAGCTAATTTTCAAAGTCAGAAGTCAGAGCTGCACTGTTAATATTTACTTTAATTAGTAAGTGGGAGTATTTACTTAATTTATGACATTAGGACTTAGGGAGATAATACACACTACTGTAATTCTCAGGAATAATTTTAACTTACCATCTTGTAAGGTTATTCCTACAACGGGATTGCAAGCCGGTCCTGTTCCTTTTGCATTATAGGCTTGCACTACGACTGCATAACGGGCAAACTTCCTTAAGTTGTCTATCACTGAATCTCCACCAAAGTCAATTCCCACCTAGGTAAGTCAAGTAAAGTTCAGGAATGAAACAGAATTATGTATAAACACAATGTGTATGTAAGATAATGATCTTACAAAGTGTGAAAACATAAACACACTAAGTTAAGATAATTATCTACATTAAATAGCACTGAGGTGGATGAACCCTTTCTCTACAAGATAAGGTCATGTACCATGAGAACTATAAAAAATAGCTCCCAGTAGTAGTAAATTGAGTGTTAGATACACTTAACTTACGTTAGGTACATACCAACCTACCCTTAATGCATTACATAAATAAAAAAAGCACTATGTACTATACTCCTTTCTTTTTTATAACAGAAAATATTTTCCTGTCGCTTTTTTCTCTTTCTCTCCAATTTTTCTGGAAGGTTAGCGTTGACTCATAAGAAAGGATAGGAGCTATTGTAGACTGTAGATTTGTAATAATATGGAATTACCTCTACAGTTTTGAAATGATAGCCATGCATATCCCCATAGGACGGGATGTGAGAGCCGAAATGCGGCGTAGTGTTTTCCCCGTGAATGCCCGTCTCAACCGAAAGCGCCAAGCTGAGCTCTCTGTAGCCCAAATAGTAGCCGAGGATGTTTCCGTGCCAAAGATGTCTTTCTGGAGGATTCCAGTGTACTTTGAGCTTTGTTGATGTCACCGGCTCGATTTCAATATCCAATGGAGGACCTTCAGGTGCTTCTTCTGCAGTGGTTACTTGAATTACCTCACTCGGTGGACTAAATCCCATTCCATTTTGTGCTAGGACACGTAAATGGTAAGTTGTTGACGGAGACAGCCCATCTACAACTGCTGACATTTGAGTAGCAGGCACAGCTAGTTCTTCCACCTCTGCCTCAGTCCACGTTTCTACAATATTATGGTACAAAGAATGGAGATAGAATTAGTACATATACATATGTTGTAGGCAAACTTAGTGATTTAAGGCACAAGAACACTTGTTTAGGAATGAAATTCCAAAGCCTTTAGCTTTCTGGAGAAAGTTCATCAAAGTAAAACCTCAAAAATCGTAGAAAATTACAGTAGAATTAAAATTAAATTGAAAAAATAAATTAAAGCGCATAGATAACTACATGGATAGTGTAAGTGTATAGGGAAAACCACATTTGCATATTGCGGTATTGCATTTCAAAGAAATATATTTGCAAATGAACTAATAAAGTACTTTACTTTCTACTTATTGCAATTTTGCAAAAAATGTTATGAGACAACTTTGTTCTACGACACAGAAAATAACACACGCATCTGCATTTCAATTTCATAGATACGGTCTTTAGCGTGACAAAAGTAGTGGCTTAAGTTTGGCCCTGTGTTTTTGTGGCATTGTATGCCTAGGACAGATATACATTACATTACTACATTTCTATATAGGACATGATATCCTGAAATTATCACTTTTCCTCACAAAAAGCAAAAACAAACGTTTATTTACACAATGCGCTACTTTAGTTTAGTTTTGCTAGACACATCACATCACATGGAATCGCATGCCATCACATCAGGTACATGTACCTACTTACTACCTACTACCAAGTATACTTAAGTGTCTTTCTTTCCTTTCCTATCTAGGGCAGGACAGGACAGAACAGAACACAAAAGTCACGGACAAACTCTTGGGAAGTCATTCTCATTAGAAAAGTTGGTATTGCTCTTCGTTATGTGCAATCGAGGACTTCATTAGAAATTATTGTTTTTATACAGATTAACAATATAGCAGACAAAGTAAGAGTAAAAGTCGGGGAGAGTTGCAAGTTGCAAAACGAACGAATATGAATATTCTACACTCATAACGTAACATAGCATAACTTCCAACTAGCTAATTGCCAGCCGAATTGTTGCACTGGAGCGGAAAATGCAGGACGTGCGTGTGAGTTGAGTTAGCGTTAACTGCTAACTCGACTCGAGTGAAACTTCGGTTCAACATCTCATCTCTTTAGTGTTGTTCCAGTTATAGTTCGAAAATTCTCAAGACTTAGCTGACAGCACAACTGAATAAAGGAAGAGAAAACTTTTTACATTTTAGACTGTCTGTCGAGTACCCATAAGTATACAATGTATGTACATATATAGGCATAGTGAAAGCAAAACTCACATCAGCCCAACATACATACATAAGTATATTTTTCCATTTCTACTTAAATATGTACATTTTCTTTTCTTTAAATTGTCTCAGTCACAGTCACGCTACGCATTTTTAATGGCTTTCTAAAAACATTTACATTTTACATAGCTAAATAAACTATCTATCATTTATATCTGCACTAATGTAAAACGTAACCATCTTCATCTAAGTACATACTATTTTTAAGATGCTGAGAATGCTAACTTTATATTTATATTCATGTTTACAGTCTATTTGCCTATTATTATACAAAATACAGTAGTACAAACTTTAGAATAACTTGCATACCTAAATAGTATGTTGTATTTGTTCAATGTATGAATATGTTGCAGGTAAATTGGACATTCGAAGACAATGTATTTACAAAATGCTTACAGTTTACAATTACAAGCTTAAAATCTATTGTATTATGGAACTATGGAACTTTCTAAGCACATAAACCAATTTTCATATCGTTTTTGATACATTGAATACAATTAATGAATTTTTGCAATAATTAAACTGCCACTGGGTGCAAAAAAACATGAATGAATGAGATATCTGTAAATCGAAATGAAAAAGTATTTTATTTCCTTAAATTGCTTAGAATTGTACACATTTTCAGAATATCCAATTTTTCTACAATATTATAAGTATACGAAGGCAAATGTCCCACTACGATATTTTCCCACTTATTTAAATACCTAATGTCTTTCACCCTTGAGTTTTTGGCACACATTTCCTAAAACGAGAAAATAGGACAATATAGGAACTCATAGAATGAAAGACAGTTTTGTTTCTCAAATTTACAACACTATGCTTGCCTTGCCTTGCCTTTACTTTACTTAGCTATCTATCCACTTGGCAATCTAATTTAGCTAAGATATACCATTAAAGTGCAATGCAACCTCCCACAGATACTTAGCCGAAACATTCTATTCGCTTTCTTTCTTTTCTTTTAGTTTTCTCCCATTGTTAGTAAAAGGAGAAAGCGAGTCTCTAAGGAACGCTCTTTAAACATCTTAGCGCTAGGAAAACAAGCACTCGAATAGATACTGGCCTGGCTTTGGTACTATTAGAGATGCTATCTTCTCACATGGGACAAATTTACGACATCCCGACAGTCAGCTAAAAGTAAACACAACCTAGTTGTCCTACATACTGTACATACTGCAATACAAACCGTGATAGTGATACTATAACTAATAATGGCTAAGCAAAGGGATTTTCTAGTACAGGAGCAATGATACGATGGGATGTTATATAAACATTCGCATTGCAGTAACTTAGCGTTAATTTTAATCAAGAGGACGAGCTTTGTCCCCTTTGCCCCTGATGGCCTAGTATTCTACAAGTCAAGTCACTCTTCTATTTAACTTTTATTCCCTTCTCTCCCTTTAATTAATGGAAAACGTAAATAGATCTTCCTCTTTTTTATTTACTCGAGCAGCCCAAGTGATAATAGCTCTCCGCTCGCCATTCTCCTTTATTTCATTACATTTTTAACTAAATACGTTTTCAGATCGATGGATATACATAAATGTATGCAATTTAGGATAAAAAAGCAAAAGCACTAATAATAGTAAATTACTTAATGCGCACCAGAAACACTGGTATTAAAGACGGTAGTAAGTAAACCTATATAGGTAGTCTAGTTTGTTAGTATTGCGTACTAGTACATATTATAATGACTGTAAACAGAAATTGAATTGCAGAACTGGAGAGTGTACAATACATGTGTCGACGGTTTTAATACCCTTAGGAAAACCGGAAACCCGAATAGCCAACAAATTCCTACTTTTGTAATCATTTTGTATTTTAAAGGGAATTACAGGCAACAGATACTACCTAGGATATGTAATGGACAAAACAGCAAATAATTATTTGAAATAGAAAACTAATAATATTTCTTATGTAAAGTTGCAATACTTATAATTTTTTAAATGAACGAATACAATTTACTGACATTATAATAGATTCATGAACAAAATTAGCTCTAATTAATGACTATTATATAAGTATGAAGCTTAATTACCAATTTTAATACAAGAAAAAAAATTAAAATTTGTAATCCTGGCATACGAACTCTGGCTTTGTGGTGTTTTGTACCTTTGACATATTTTACTACGAAAAAATTCGTAAAAGCTAAGATTTCTCCGTATGTATAAATAAACAACCTACATAAAAAGCGTGTTAAAGATTGTAAACTCTTAAAAAGGAAACGAACCTGATGGGAATTTATACTGTATGATGAAATTGATCAAAGGACTATTGCCGTTGAAGCTCTCGAGCCATGAAATCTGTACTGTGCGACTCTGTTGTTCCAACAGGCGAAGGTTGACTGGCTGCTCTGGTGGCTCTGTAATTAAAATTCCAACAGATTATATACACACATACTGCGAATACTGAACTGAACAGAAATGCCTTTTGCATTTTCAATTCTATTTACAATTCTTTTGCTTTGTGTATTGTATTTATGCATAGTTTTCTATTTCAAAAATACATACATACGAAGACACACACGTATTTGCACATTGATTAGAGAGCAAAGCTATCTTTCTCATTAACTGGGAGTAGAGATTCCATATGCCAGAGTAAGAACAAGTCAAAATTTTAATTCGTCCTAAGGCAATCAAAGGGAAGGACTAATAATGATGTTGATGGTGATTCTAATGCTCACTCTTTTCAATCCCCTGCTGCTAAATGAGTTACTTTACTAAAACTGTTATACATAATATATATACAGGTAGTCATTACATAAACCCATAAAAGAAAGTTCTCATTTATATGTACATATATATACGAGCCATAACATAACTATTAAAATAACTGTAACATTTCCCTCTTGGCTCAACTCAACTATTCACAATCTCCATAAACACAACATACGTAAATTCCTACACGAGCTGTTTTAGCTTTCACTTCTATCTTTTCTGGAGAAAGTAAAAGTAAAGGTATAATTTTACCGTCTGTTCTGTGTGTATAATAAAGTCTTGAGTTGAGATGGGTGCCGAACTGTTCACTTTGCAGCTCGTTCGAGGCATAAGTGGAAAGATTCAATTAAATCAGTTGTCCCGTCTCTCTCGTGTCTCGACTCCTTTCTCCAATCTCACCATCAACATCCCTTCCCTATCTCCATCTCATTTTCATCATTTATCTTTTCCTTCTTTCCCTTCCCTATCTCTATCTCTTTTATATTCTGCTATAAATATACTTCTGTATGTATATATATGTAGTATAAAGATATAAACTTTTCCGCAAAACAGAAAAGACAGCTCTAAATGTAAAAGAGGAATTTAAATGAAGATGGGGAGCTTTGAAGCATATAAATTAATTACCTTGGGACAAAGCTTCACTAAAGTGGGGCTAAGTGAATGAAGAATGATGAAGTTAAATTTAAGCTGAACTGAATAAGTGCCTGACTGACTGACTTTTTGTAGTTGTATCTATCAAGGTACTTACTACATCCTTAATAATACTTACATAACCATTAGGCATGTGTACATTATATGTATGTATTTGTATAGCGAAAATTTTATGGACTATTTATTTCTACAGAGACACATACATAAAGTACTTAGCTTCAGAATGGATAATATTTGCAAGTCTTGTTCGAATATATTAAGTACGTACTTGTACTATGTATGTATGTATTTCTTGGCATAATGTCCCATTAAATTACACTAGAGTAGTAGTATAAATGATAAAGTGAAAGCACGGACGGATTGTTTTAGCTTTATCATTTACCATTTACCATTTACACAAAGTAAATTGGAATAAAATCCACCAAATGGGAATTTAAGCCAATGTGATCCAAAGCCATGAGTTATCACAGATGCTAATGGACTTACCTTGTACGTTGAGTATTACAGATGTTTGATCTGTCCCGAAGGAGTTAGCAGCCCGGCAGTTGTAAGAGCCACTGTCACCTCGCCCAACATCACTCACTAGTAATTCGGACATAACACCGTCGTCCAGATTTTGCTGTCGCACCGTATACCTGTACGGATAACAATAACAATGTTACTATTCCATTACCTGTACGTGTAAATTTATTTTTATCTTCTTGAGTGACCTAGTTAAAAATAATCTTCATTTTATTTACTGGAGATACCTAGTGCGGTAATAAAAATTGAGACTGGTCCCTATGGTACATATATGCATATATTTTTAAATATAGTTACTTAATGTAATATTTAAGTAAAGACATGTGTAAAGTAGGTTACATAACTAAATTAGTGACTAAGATGAAATAGAGAATAGTAAAGACCTGTGATTAGAGTGGGAAGCAATTTTCGAGTGTTTATTGGACCATTGGATTTCAATGGGGAGGTCGCCTTTGGCTCTACATTGAAGAATTGCTTTCTCCCCGGATCTCACGGAGATTTGTTGATCGCGATCCGCAAATTGCGCTGGGGCTGTACAATCAAATCAAAGAAAAAAGATTGACTACACACAAAATCTAAAGAACGGCTCAACTGTCTCAAGTTGACTTGGCTTTGACTTTCTATGTAGACTTTGTCTATATAATAAGCATGTAGAGCAATTCAATCCAATACCAAGACAAACCAAACCACAGAAACCAAACCAAACCAAACCAATCCGAAGCTATGTAACCAAACATTTCGTATTTGATTTCCTTGCTACAGCTACATACACTTTACTTATAACAACATAACCTTCGTATATTCATGTTATATCTAACGAAACGTAAACAGAGAACTTTTCTCCAACATTTGAAACACTATTCGACGATTTGAGCTAAGGTACATATTATATAGAGAGATTGGCACAGTTCTTATATAATATTAAGTATACAGACTTCTAAGGTACATACAACTCTAAATAGGGCATTTATGTAAGTATAGTATATTATACAGAAAGGCAGAGTCTTTGATACATTCCTTTATGTAAGTACAAGAGAGTGTGTGCTTGATTTATATTTGATTTGAATTCTAGGTATCTCTCCGGGAAAGCATTTCGGTAATCTTTCCATTATACTGCAAGTTTCATTTAGAGGATACAAAGAAAGCAATAATAAAAGCTTTTCTCTGT
Source organism: Tomocerus mixtus (assembly GCA_034694165.1). Taxonomy (NCBI): domain Eukaryota; kingdom Metazoa; phylum Arthropoda; class Collembola; order Entomobryomorpha; family Tomoceridae; genus Tomocerus; species Tomocerus mixtus. The sequence continues at coordinate 12,099 of JAQFYC010001750.1, read as the reverse complement.
ACACATAATTTCGTAGAAAAGAAACCAAAGGAAACATAACACAATTAGTAATTAATGAACATAAAACATATTTCTATCAATTGGATTCGTAAAACATTTTTGCAAAAAACCATAAAAGGCGGAATGTGCCAAATAATTTGCGGTCTATTCCTAATTTCTTAAGAATCGTTAATTTTTCTTACGTTTCTCTTAGATATTTTTTATAGGAGAAAGCTTATACAATCCTTAAGCTGTGTCTTATATGTGAAACGCAGTGTATGAACCCAAAAGTAGGGTTGTAATGTAGGTAGGCAAAGTAAAATGGAGAAAGACAGAAGGGAAACGTTTTGATTTGACAGACTAACTTAGTGACTTACTAAGGTTACATGTCTCTTATACGACTCACTAACTTGACATGTATTTACTGGAGAAGGATGGATAAGTCTGTTCACCATTTCCGAGGTTTCCAGTATCTCTTGGGGCGATAGGATTTCTCTATATGTATAAATAGTGTGGAAAATTTATACAATAGTTCAGAGAATCCAAAGCGAGAAAATCTTTCAACTGAATCAAGTTCAGTTCAGTTAAACCAAAACTATAGATTTTCTCAATTTCCCTGTCTGGAGAAGGAAGGAAGGAAGAGGATCGGGTGAAAGTGAATACTTATATATAGAAAACAGAATGGGTAAGATAAGAATGGGAAAACAGCTGATTGTAATGTGACCTGCTGGCATAGCATGGCATTCCCCGTTTCACGTTCCCTGGTACTGGAATGGTGTTGGTTGGCTTTGGCTCTTCTGTTGGCTCCAGTTTCTTTCTCATTCTACTTTTAGACATTAGCAATCTATCTAATGAATCTATTCCAGTTCCAGCTCCAAGTCTGGTTGGAACTGGAGTTGGATAATCTACCTTTTCTCCCACTTGTCTTCTTTCCTCGCTATCAGAGCGAAACTTTTATAGTGAAAGTGTGCTAAGCTACTTAATTTAGTAAGAAGAAGCTATTTTTATAGAACAGCTGCATTAGCATTAGACTACTTTACTCTAAATATCACTTTCACAATCTCCATACGAAATACGTACACAGACATAACAGGGGAACAGACACACACACTAATCCCGTGTAATTTGCAGTCAAACTAACATGATTCTTTCTCCGTTCGATTTCCATCTTGACTTCAGTACTTATTCTGGATTCTGAATCTGCTGGAATCTACATTCTACATTTCTCCTTATTCTTCTGATGTTATTTCTTAGTTTAAGGCAAGGAGAAAGCTTTAAGTTCTGTTTTCAAGTCGTAGCATTCTAAGTCTCCCTATTCAAAGAATAGTGCAGTAATATTCACTAAGGTTATTTGTTATAAGTTTTTGCTGGAGAAATCCTTCGTTTATCTTCAGGATAGAAGCTATAAAGGGAACTGAAGCAAAACAGAGTAATGTACTTCTGGTCTGGTCCTGCTCCGGCCTGGAACACACATACAGAGATAGTACCGAGACTTGGACTGGAGAAATCCCATTCTAAAACTTGCGTTGTGTCCTGTCCGTTCGCAATACCATGGCAAGCCAGATTTTATTTCATTTTCTGTTTCTCCAGCAGTCTATCTATAAGCTTTCCCTTTCGTCCCATCCGATTTGATCAAAATGGGAAGCTATGGTCTTTCTTTGACTGCAGACTTCTGCCTAGGATTTTCTTCACTCTCTATTTCCTTCCCTTTAAACCAAATGAGGAAATAAAATCTAATGATCATCGTGATGGTGACTTGACTTGACTTCGACTTGTCTACAGTCTCCAGTCTCCAGTCGTGACTTAGATTCCATGGATTTCCAAGTAAGTGATCGAGACAGCATCGAGCGTCAAATAATTTAGCAGTACTTTTCGCAACAAGAATTCATGTACGCACAATGGTAAAGGGAAATATAAATTCTCATGATTTTCATCCGGTGGTGAATAAAAAATGTATACTAAGTATCTTTCGATTGCTCGATCTCAAGATCTAGATCATTAACATTTGAAAAATGCGATAAGGAGTTGTGACACTGATTTTGACAATATTTTGTCTTATAGTACGTGCAGATAGTAGATAAGAAAGCACTTGTGTAAGAATTGAAGTGGCTGTTCCTAAAAAGATGTCATAATCATAATAATAAAGATAAAAAGGTGAAAAATGGGATAGAGATACCATATTCACGAGCATGGTACAAAAAGAGTGACATATTATATGACACTGACTCTATAAGGGAGACAATTACATTAAGGGACAAAATAATTATTCTTGTGGTATGGTATAGAGACACTGACAAGTGACAGTGACAAGTTGTCAACTTTAGGGACATTGAGCGTGATTTAGGTAAGCTATTCCATATATTATATAACCTGTTACAAATATTTGACATGAGCATGAATCCTGGAAAAAGAAAAAGAAGATAAAAGTCAAATCTGTCACTTTCACACACTAAAATATTTCAGTTCTTCTTCTTAGCAGTTCGTTTCGTAGATTCCTTTTGCGATTTCAGGAGAAATCGCCGTCTGGTGTGGTGTGGTATTGCTAACTGCTAAGTAGTTCGGTTCACAATTCACATCACTTTGAATTCAGATCCGATTAGTTGGCAACTCGGGCGCAAAAACTTAATTAATTATAGCAATCTGGGAAAGTGAAGACTAATACATATTTGTAATTAAAAAAGACAGGACAGACAGCAGCGGTTTTGCCACTTATTTCAGCGCTTCTGTCACTTCCGCTCCCTATCTCAATCTCCTGCCTTTGCCTGTCTTGTACTATTTCAACCGGCAGCATCTCCCACGTGTTCTTATCGTAGTAACTTTACTATAGTTTCAGAAACTTGCTAAACTTCTCTAAAGTTTCCAAACACGTTATAATTGTGGTGACAAAGCTACAGACAACTTACTGTGATACTATATGATATGGCAAAGGTTTCATTTGTATTTCTAAGCATAATACGGAAACGGAAGAAGACACGCATCTATTCGGGATTGTAATTTTTGTATAAATGTAAAGGTCACACCAATAAATGTACATTTTGGTGATTTTCAGTTGTTCTGAACATTATCGTTCGCTTTGGACAAGAATACCCGTAGGAAAAGTGCACATTTGTGCAATTTTAGGCAGGAAACTTCGGGGGCATTTTATTAAACATTTTTCAAGGACAATTTTGGAGAATTTTGCAACATTTGGAAACATTTTATTATTATTATTATTATTAAGGTTTTATTTGAACTTGGGTCCCGCCCGTTCAACAAACATTTGGAAACATTTTATGGGTACTTTACGTATTCCTATACACAATTTTCGATATCTTGTGAATTGTGACATGGTGTGGAAGATTGTGCATTTTGGGGGCAATACAAAATATATTTTGTCAGACATTTTTGTGAAATTTTGAAAATTTTGAAAATTTTAAAACAACAATTTAAAATATATTCATGATTTGTGACATTTTGTGGAAGATTATACATTTTTGGGACAATGTGAGGCTTAAAGCAAAGCCTTATGGCAGTTTTGGCTATGGTTTTGATATTTTACTCAACAGAAATTACCAGCCCGTATGCGTCGTAGTGCCAAATGCTCCCAAACAATTCTCCAGTCTTCTACGCGTTTACTTTAGGAATGATAGTGTGATAGGCCCTTTGTTTAGTTTGGTAACTGCGTGGATTTTGGTTGTAAAGGATATCATGACGGTAGATAGAGGCGAGACACACATAATGGCACAATAGTACGCATTAGAATAGGAAATAGATAAGTTTATAGTATAATTCTTACCGTTAACTTTGAGAAAGACAACTTTGCTGAGACCGGAGCCCACACCATTGCGTGCTTCACAGAGATACATTCCCTCGTCACTCTTCTTAATTTCTTCGAAGCGGATGCTGCCATTAGAATAGATTCCTGTGGTCGTCCCACTCAAGTCTTTGTATTCGCCTGGCTGAGTACCTAATTATGTGGTTTACAACTTTAGCTCACTTAAGTCTATAAAACTTCCACTAATCTCTCCATTAACGGCTAACGATTTTCCAAACCGATAAATTTCTATGGCTATGCTATGCTATCACTGGAGAAGTTATCATAGCGTTATTGCATGAGAAGGGAAAGCTTAAATAAATAGTAACGATCTTACGATCACATGTACATGTAAGTAGTAGATAGGCAATGGATTCCTTAAAATATCTTAAGGTAACTTTCTATTCCTTTCCTTTACTTTACTGTACAGAGAATTTGTGATTACGTAGTGCGTGCATTTATGTAGGTATTCCAAATTCCAACTCTACTCACCTACATACTAAATGACACGACTCTCATTTGCATTTAAATACATTACTTCACTTTCTTTGGAACATTACATAAATACATACATAGTACATTCGTACTTATCGTTTATCTATATCTATATGACATACCTATTCCAGCATAATATATACGATAGAGTAATTTAGAGAACAGGGAACCTTGCACTGTAATATTCATCCTTTATTTCTCTCTAAGTTGTTAAGTCCATACAGATACAGCACCTTGGAACTTACAATACCTTATCTCACACTGGTTTATTATTTAACACTTAATAGACTACCTACCTTACATTACATTGCATATTCATGCATGCAAAGTACAGAGACGTAGAAGCATTATGCAGAAGGGCAGGCACAGCAGGGAAAATTCTCTATGTACTAAACCATATCTAAAATGGCCAAGAATTCCAAAGATATATACAGTACTATTCAAGTAGAAGATATCGCCTGTGTAGAACGTAAATGTTTTATATATTTTCTCGATGTGTTTCTAAGTAAATGCCTGCTATTACTTTCTACATTAAAATGACTTCCTTTCGAAACAAAACTTGTATGGAAATTTGGCATCTTTAAATAAAGGGTAATTGGTGATAATAAATATCACCAATTACCTATACCCCATGTAGTATTTGTAACACTAACTTAAAAATTTTAGCTGTTAGATGCAATTCAGTTAACGATTGATAGTTGAATCGCAGTGTATACTCGTATCGTAGTTGGAAATTAGAATGACCAGGAAACACTGCATAAACCCATTAATTTCACCCCAGCCCATTACAGTTTTATTCACTGGAACAGATTTTAAATGAGAGCTACTCACATTTCTAGCTCATTTAAGTTGAAAACTTCTCAACTGCTTTGCCATACTGACTTCGTATTTCCCTTACCTTTCGTTTTTGGATTATGTGTACAGAAATTAGTTTCAAATGCGTAATAGGTAACTAAATAACCTACAGATATCTGTACTTACAATTTTATACAATTATTATAATATCCTGTACTATTATCAGGTGGCTGCAAGTATTCTTTGCATATGTACATATTTATATGAACTGCATAATATATGTAGAATTTTACAAATCACTTCTCTTTTAAACAATCCCAATTCCCTTAATGCTATTTATATTAGGTCACTGTCATTAGTTAAAGTATTAAGGTCAACACTAAAGCTGCAATTGATTTGCTACTGAAGACTAACCCAATGGGATGATACCGAAGTTAATTAAGACAAACAGAAAAATGTTCATGTCCCCAACTGGAACTGGAGTGAGAGTGATAAATTTATTACCCGTGGCTCGTTTCCAGACAATTGATGGTGTAGGGTGTCCTTCTGCCTGGCAATGGAGGGCAAGCGACTGACCCGCAGACACATTAATGTCCCGAGGCTCCAATGTCCATTTTGGTGGAACTAAAATATTATTAAATTCAAGCATACTGTACTTTTCGTTTTTCCATCAACTAAACTATAGACATACTGTACATATAGGTACTACACAACGTACACAAGCATTTATTCAGTTCTTCTGTGTAGTGTAGGGATACAATATAAGTAAGAAAATCACAAAATACAAACAGAATCTGTTTATGTAGGTATTTATGTACGCTTTTATTTACATTGAGCTCTTGAGACCACAATTTCGTATATAAACAGCAAAATCTGTTTTCCATTGCCAATACAATGCACATTGTTAACTTAGCATCATTTTTAGGTACGGAAACTTGTGTATTGAATGTGCAGGATACTATAAGTATAAGTATGTGTAGTCAACTACTAAATAAGACTGGAAGTCTTCACAATCAACTCAAGTAAGTGGAACGAAGCAATCGCTTCGAAAACACTTCTCTTGTCAAATTGAGCTTATATATTTCCCTTACTAATGCTTTAAAGCACTGATTTTAACTGAACTCTTGAGTATAACATTCTGTTCTGTCCTGTCGTCTAACGCATCGTATCGTAACGTAAAGTAACGTAACGTCAAGCCAGGATAAGATCGAGCAAGAGTAAAAGAGTTAAAACTAAAGAGGAGCTGTAGCCAATCACATGTCGTTTAAAAGATTGGCTATTTTTCCTCAGCAGTAAAGTAACTTACCGTTTACGGTTAGTTGAGTGGAATGATGATCTCTGCCAGCTGAATTCTCTGCAATGCAAGTGTACTGGCCACTATGCGAAGAAGATAATGATTCAATCACGAGAGTAGACGAGTATTCATCAGGTATTCGGATAGAAACGCCCTAATATAAAAAATATCTGCACTTAACACTTATAGTACTTCTCTGCAGCTGCAGAAATAGAAATGCTCAATGCATGCAATGTTATATATGAGAAGTATGTGATAGTGATGAGCAGATTAAGTGCCTACTTAAGATATAAGTACCTAAGTAAGTAAAGTAACCTAGATATGTATGTAAACTCTACATTTATAAGAGGGAAATGAAAAATCAACCACTTACATGAGACTTTGGAAGAGAAATTGGCCTGTTCTCAAACTCCCAGACAAAATCAATAGGTCTGTCCCCCTCAAGAACTTGACAAGAGACAGGAGCTCGCATTCCCTCTCGGAGTAATTGATTCATAAATTGAAAGGGCATGATTTTTGGAGGAACTGTAATCAAAGACAGAAAAATAGAAATTAGTACGCATATTTCTGATTATATTTTGCATAAGAAATTTCAAATACGCTATCTACGTAAATATTCAATATAAAAAAATTAATTCCCTTATCCATCATTTCATTTGGCTTTATTATAATCGTAAATCATAATTACAGTTATAGTATTATTTTTAACTTACCAATAACTCTAACGTGAATATCTCTGCTGGAAGACACTCCTTGACGATTTTTTGCTTGACATGTGTAAATCCCTTCATCGGTCCCTTTTTGAATGTGCTCAATGATTAATGTTCCATTGGGGTATACACGTTGCATTCTGTTGACAGGTAATAAACTACCTCCTACATATTGAAATAGAGCAATAGATTATTTCCATTGTCTTACTTCCACCATATCTACAAAATTCTACAGAAATACGTACAATACTAGAAACTACGAACAATAGAATAGAAAGCAAGTTTCATTTTCATTCCTTTCTCTTCCGTTAGTAAAAGCTTAAACTGATTTTACATGCTACACTGCGACTATTGTATGTATAGGTACTGATATTACACTATGCGTGGATAAACCCTTTTTTCCATTCAGAGAAACTTGATAAAGTGTTGTCTGTTATCGGCAAAAGAAAAAATGTCTAGAAATTATTTTTGCGAAATACAGAGCACTCACCTCGTTCCCATGCAATATTTTCGATTGGGTAGCCAGAAACTGGGCATTGTATTTGAAGGTGTTTCCCAGCCACGGCTTTAATGGGTGGAATAGCTCTAATGAAAGGTGGCCCTATAATTGCAATATAAATTAGACAAATTATTTAGTATTCAATGCTGTTTTAGTGTGGTACACTGCAGAAATACCTTTTCTATGCTAATTATCACAGGATAATACCCCATAAGTGAAAGTATACTGACTTTTGCACAATAAAGTTCGTCAAAAAAGTATGAAATTGAATTTAAATGTTTCTGAAAGTTTTAAATTGGGTTTTTAAATTTCTATATTAAAAAGGAATCATTCCAATTATGTAGCACTTAATACAATGTATTGATAATTAAGCGGTGAAAGTTTATAAATACTTTCTCCACTCCACTGGGCTCATATTTTTTTGCTCTCCCTGTAACTAACCCATTTTTCATCCCAAAAAGACTTTTTATTCGTGCACTTAATACATTACAGAAAGATTGCTATATGATTACCTAATATGCTGTTTAGTTAGGTTAGGATGTATGTTACTACTATACATAAGTATTAATAAATTTTCTCCGTCTAGATTATAGTAATGCATATTATACGAGAGTAATAATGACTCAGCTAGGGAAAAAGACAAACTGGCAGCACTTAGGTTGGCTACACAACTATCACTATCCCAGTCGAGGATTTTGTCTCCAGAGAATCTCTATCTTGTTCGAGTAAGCCATAAAAGTGCCTATAAAACCTCCTAGAGAGAATTTTAATATTTTGCGATTAAATCATTTGCTATCGGAACGAGAGCACATTTTTATTACCTCCTAGTAGTTACTCATACTAGCTCCTTGTAAGTAGGTACTAGGTATCTATCTAATACTCATCCTACTATACATACTGTACTAAGGTAAGTATTAAAATCCTTTATGCACAACTTTCATGATAAATTACTCTTAAGAGGATAGTTCTATCTTTATCTACATAGACAATTCATTTTGGCAAGGGAACTATGTATGTATGGCCATGGCAGAGAAAAATAAAATCTAATATACAAATTTTTTAGGATATTAACGGAATATTATACGTTACTTACTTAGAATCTAGCCCATACTTATCTAGTACTCGAGTTTATGGATTCATATATACTAAATATTCTATAACATTATTACTACAATCATGTTACAATATATCTAATCTTATAGTAAGAGTAAATAATTATATTTTATACATGTACTTCTAAAGTAATATATCTATATTAACATACCTACTTATCATAGAAATAACTGAACCAATAAATCCAGCTGAACAGAGCTGGAGAAAAGAGAAAAGGAAATAAATCAGAGAAAGAAAATAGTATTATGTAAGCTACGGTACATTATTATATATGATCTGCCTGTAATAGTACTACTGTAACTGTACAATTATTAGCGTACCGTAAATGTTCAATCGTCCAGAATGAGATACGGTGCCCATGGCATTTTTGGCTTGGCAGGTGAACAAACCTCCGTCTTCATCACGAACGTTGGTGATGTTCACGTGAGATATCACATTATCATGGATTGTCACATATTGGCCGACGAGAAATCTGAAAGTTCATTTCAACCGGATGTTATAATTTCCGTTAACCCCATAGCAAATGTTTGCTTTCTCTTTCTTTCACTACTTTCACAATTCTATTTATAGCATTCATACATTCTCCATCATGCATTTCAAAATTCTTACATTTCTTCTAATGCTTTGCAGTAAAAGTACTTAACATCACGTTTGGTCAAGTTATCACAATCACAATATGAGTGTCAGTCAACCTGGCTTGACTGTGGAAGTCAAATATTCTTTTGAGCTGAGAAACATGCTTACTTTATATTTATATGACCCTTGGCAGTGTATAGAAATGGAAAATGAAAGGGAGAAATCTTGAAAAGTATAAGGTGAGAAGACTTTCGTGCATTTCTGTTAACGTTAGTTTCTTTAGCGTAATGGAACTAAGAGAGAAAGCGAGAGGGGAAGATGCAGACGTCTAAATTGCAAATTAAACCCGCAGGGAGAGTGTTTTTGGTCACATAGTGTGAAAGTTGATAAATGGTAGAAAAACGGAAGGAGACTCAATACTGGGTTGGGTAGGACGAGAGTATACTTAATATACACTTAGAACACTTTAGTTTAGAAAAGTATATCTCTACATACTATAGTATCTACCAAAATGCATTATAGAGGTTCTATCAGTATTAGCTATAGATACTAAAAGGTTGTATGTATATATTTATATGGAGGATAGAAAGAGTCTCGTGTTTCTCCAGCCTAAAAAGTTTTTTCTCTGTGATAGGCAAAACTGGCAAAGAAAAAGAAAACTGGAGAAAGTGTATTCCATGAAGTAAGTAGATGTGGTGTGGTGAAAGTGAAAGAAAGAGTTGCCTCGCTCGCATTCATTGCACTGTGCATGGTACGCCATGCCAGGAAAAGTGAACACTTACTTACCGTTCACTTTCTGGAAGAGGGAATCCGTCCAATGTCCATTGGAATTGTGGAGGGGGATTTCCAACTGCTGTACATTTTAGGGAAACGGACGGACCCGGTTGTAAAGTTTGCTCTGAGAAGCGGTACACTAGTTCCGGTAGAATCGCTGGAAATGAACCACAAGCATGTCACTACACCGAAACTGTATAAACACTTCCATTTCTTTCTCGTCGTGGGGCTTACGTGGATTTCCTACGACTATCTATGAAATACCTACGCACATGTAAATACTCGTACCATAACGTTCAGTAACGATGCACAGGGTATTACGTACATAAGTGCACTCTCTTTTCCCAGCTGATTGTGTTCGTGCAGCTTCCCAGGGAAGCAAAAATTTCAAAGAGCATGGGTAACTGAGAAAAAACTGGCGATATTGATATAAAGGATATAATTATGTATTATAATATTTTATACATCCACTTTTAATAATAAAAACAACGTTCGATATAATTTTTGCGTTAATTAATAATTGCTGTAAAAGAAATTAAGTAGATATCATTTCCCTTGGGTCCTTCTGCTATTATCTAATTATAAGACGTGTCTAATTTCTTGCGTTAGATCACGTTTGATGGGATATTTTAAATACGCTATTGTTTTTTAATTTATGATTTCTACATCCATTAAAATTGAAGAAATGAATTACAGCAGAATGTATGCTACGGTCCATTACATATAAAAATATTAGAGGTAGAAAACCATAATATTTTTAGCACCCGTAATTGTAATCCTTTATTTATGTCTACTGGGACTTTTGAGTTTTCGTCCAGTAAAACCACAAATGGAACGCTTAATCGAAATACCCTGTACATGGTACCGTATGCGTTGGAGTTTGAAGTTGCAAAGACATGGTAAAATATTGGCATGTGAAGAAAATAAAACTGTGACTCCAACTACAGCTCCAACTCTTGTGTACACAGTATAGACATAAGTAACACTCATATAGCTGTGGGAGAAAGCGACTTTCTATCTAAAGTTGGGCAACGAAAGTCATACGTTAAGTATTTCTATTCCTGAACGCCTGGTTCTAAAAATACGATAGGTATTAGGTAGTTTACTTGAGTTCCTTTACTTTTTCATAAGAAGTTGACTTTCTTTAACATATCTTTAGTTCCCTATTAAAGCCTAACTGTCTCTACTGATACGTATACTAGGTAGTATAAGTATACCTATCGATGACTGAATATATGTAGAAACCAACATTTATAATTTACGTACTAGTTTTTTAGGAACCGATTCTTATTACTTATATTTCCTTAGCTCCGCAATTTATTAACGTTGATATTGGTAAAGCTGCTAGTGCTAGATCGTCGATATAATAATATATGTTATATGTATATGGATGGCCACGTAATGTCACACGCTTCAGTGGCGAGCTATATTAGCCACCAGACCGGACCAACTCAAACCACATATCTGTACAAATAGAAAACCATGAAAAATGTTTGTCCTTTACTTACATCCAAGTCGAAGTTGAGCTGAGTCTTGTGCAGCGTAAAGGTTATTATGTGCGAAGCACTGGTACATGCCCGCATCTTCCGGATGAACGGACGCTACCAGCAGGGAATCTCTTGGAGAAATTACATACCTAGGAAAAATAATTTGGTTTTGTGGGTGAGAAGAGAAGAATGTCACGGCTAAACACACAAGAACAATTATAATACAGTATCGTTTCAGGAAAATCTAACCAAAATGTATCTAAAAAATGGCATTCAACATGTTACAAAAACTACATAATCGTTTAACGGGCTTTAGTAAGCAAGACAGGTCATAACAATAAGTGTTCAAGGTGCATAATTCTCCAAGTCTTATTTTACACCTTAAGAGTATCCCGCAAATATATTATTTTCCTATAAAAAATTATTTGTAGCCTTATTAATGGTTTGTATTATCATCATCTTATGATAAGGTGGATTAATTTTCCATGTATTGAGTAAGAAATAATTCTTATTTCACATTAGACACTTTTGGAATAATCCACATTAAATAACTCCAAGAATGAGGATGCTACTAGTATATGTAG
>JAQFYC010001749.1:0-31045 GCA_034694165.1 Tomocerus mixtus | reverse complement strand
CAAAAGGATACAAATCATGATAAATAATATTTGTAAAAAATTGATTGACTTTCTTTAAGATGACATTCTACATACATTCTTGTACGCATTCTTACGTGAATTTTGAACATCTCTTATTTAAATGTTGTAGAGAACAAAATTACAATTAAAAGCTAAAATGGTAAAATTAATATACATATTTTTATCGACCGTTACTTTTTAATGCTAATGGTATTTGTACTTTATACGACTTTATTTCTACTTTATTCGAACTTATTTTCTTTTAATTTTTTATCTATTGAGATTGTTTTTAATCTTTTGGTCAGAAAGTTGAAGTATATCCATTGTGAAAACATTCGTACTTATGCCCCATTCCCGATTTCATTTCTTCTTCAGGAAAACCTACGCTATTTATACAGACTACTACTTTTTGTATTTGCCCAAGGCATTATTTTTTATTTATAAACTAACAGAATAGAAGACAGGAAATGGAAAGAAAGAAATACAAATACGGAAAAAATGACTTATGGTATGATTGGACTGTTTATTGTCTTTCTGTTAGACAACACAACACGGATGTTACACACAAACACGCCTTGGCTACAGTAAAGTTCCAATTTAAAGAAAATCTAAGACATCAATGTGATCCAATATTTTCAACAAAATATTTGCTCATAAATTCTACTACAACAGAACAGAGTATTAATTTCTAGCTAGCATAGAAAAAAATTTCTTTATAAAAGGTTCCTGTTTATAATGTATATAAGTCGATACAAGTATTTTGTAGATAATAAAAGATTTATATACAGTTTACACAGAATATATATAGAGTAAACAGTTTTTATTTTTTAAGTATATGAAATCCGTTCAGTATAGTATGACTATATTTATATGTGCACCTGACATGACATATTTACGTGCTTCAAAGGATACATACATACCTATTATGCCACATATGCTGATATATCAGCAAATAAGTAAATAAATCTTGCTTTCCTTCCACATCACAACACATCAATCAGTCTTGCTTGCTTCCTTGCTTACTCACGTAACACGGAGGATGTTATGTTATGTTAACCTTAACTGATTGCATCCTTATCTCAAATTGAAATTTTGTAAAATGAAAAAAGACACAAAAGGGGCAGAGGTAGAGAGTAGAGACTGGAGGAGTGCCATTGCCATTCCATGCGAATGCCATGCATAGGAGAACCCAGTTGTGAAAAGAATCCAGGTCACTTAGGGAAGATAGATATAAATTCTTTGAAATTAAACGGGGAAATTTTAGTCTTTGCTTTTGCTTTTGCCTTGGCCTTACATTACATAGATTATTGTTTGGCGAGACTTGTGCTTGTTCTCTATAGAAAGATTTGCATGGATGATTGTATCTCTTCTCTCTATCTATCAAGCATACAGCGTTTCAAGGATATTCCTCTGAGGTATTTTGCCAACATATATTTACTAGGTATTACAAATGGGTATACATTTTCTGTAACATATTTAATATAGTGTATATAAGGTATAAGGTATAACGTAAATAATACGTGTACAGTAAGTAGAAGCAGATCGGATGTTCTCCTTTTGCAATAGTTTACATTACTTTACTATGATAGGATGGAAGATAGAATATTATGAAGGAGGATATTTTATACGAAGCTTGCAATGAAATGCTGCTGGTTGCTTCCTAGCCTTTGGTATTAAGTTTGGCATGGAGAAGGAATGAATGGGATACGTAGAAATGCGAATTTCGAGATAAATTGAAAATGGAAATGTGATTCGAGTTCTGTTCAGTTCAGAGAACAACATGTACATATCAGCATTACTGAACCTAAATCTGCATTAGTTTACTATCATGTGGAGTGGAGGAAAGTGAGGCAAGCCAACCAGGTACCTCGACGACCTACGACTAACATAATGTTGTCCTAATCTATGAATTATATGTATTTCCTTCAGCTATTGCGGAATTCGAATTCCAACTCCCTGCGTGACAAGGGAAGTATTTTGGATGTGATTCTGTTTTCTTTATATGAAAAATACATTTTTTTTGGAAATGTTGTGGAATTTTGCCCATTTAAATGAAGTACCTCTGAGTATTTGGATTTTTAGCGGAGTATTTAAATAAAAATATTTGGTGCAATTAAGTATATGGCCAAAAATACAATTTTGTAGAGTTAATTAGTATTTTGTAAAAAGTGTAAACTTAAAATTCGTTTGCTTCCTTTTCATTTTGATGTTCAGATAAGTATATCCTCAGTATTATAAATTATATAAGTAAAAATGGGTTTCATTTCAGATTATATGAAGCTTTTTTGAATAAACTTGTACTATATAGGTACATACAGATATAAAGTGTGAAGTCATGGCGAAATCATTAAATTGTATAATCAAAAAAAAATCTTAAAACATGTTTTCATATTGGTTCAATTTATCATTGCAAAAGGTTCCCTTGTAATACCTACATTGCCATTTCATTTATTTATCCAAGATAGGAACCAGCAGCTAGCTTACCTCCTACCTTGCCTTATCTTTATAAATATAAGTACCTAGTAAATGCAAATGTTAATATAGGAGATGTAAGTAGGGAGAGCTATATAGTTATACGGAGGTCAATTCCTCTATAGCGTGGGAATTGATGCACAATGAAAATTTTGCTTGGAGGAAGTAAGGGAACTAAACAAACCAGCTCACGTACATAAGAAACACTCAACACTCAAAGGTACACAAAAGGAGAGGAAAGCAAGCAGAGTACATAGACTTTGACTTTGCCTTTGAGAATATTAGAAGAGGAGGATCGAGAGCAAAAGCAAGTGTAGTGTAGCCAAGCCAGCAAGTTGATCCATCCAAAATCCAAAGAACACGAGGAGAGGAATGGAAAAGCCAAAGACCAACAGTGATGCTTTGCATGTTACAAGATTAGAGTAGGTATTCTTATAATATCCTATGTGAACTACAAATATATCTACAATAGTGTCATTTTAGTTCAATGGATGCATATTATGGATATGTTGCAGGTAATTCTAAAACTCTGGCATTTCAAAACTGTTCATTTCTAATCGATAGTTTAAATGTGCAGAATTCTGTTAATATGAAAGAGAAAGAGAAAATTTTGACCTAAAGTAAATTTTGGTATACAAAATTAATCTCTAAATTAAACAAATAATATTTGGCGTTACATAGGAAATATATTTTGTGATTCAGGCATTTGCCATTCAGCAAGTAATTGCTCAAAATACTGACTTTCTCTAATTAGTATTATAAAATGCTAATTTGTCAAGAATTAGAGACGTAAAATATCAATTTATCTGCAATTTGTGACATAAAATACCAATTTTGCTATTCCGAAAAATAAGACATCGATTTTCATCCTTCACTTATTCAGGTATTTTTGTCATCTGGAATAATTAAAAAATATTGAGTATTTGCTATCCCCGAGAATGAATAACAATTTTTGGCATTCACCCCCATCATTTTTAAATGCCAGTTATTTTTGTCATCTGGAAAAAATAATTTTTTTTTGAGTATTTGCTATCCCCGAAAATGATTAACAATTTTTGACATTCACCCCTTTTTTTAATGCCAGCCAGTGAACGCCCAGTTTTAACAATTTTTCCTTTAATAAAAAAGATTTGTTTGTTTGAAAATTTTGATTTCCAAAATTAAGAGATACAAAACGATTCTGCAACATAGTTAGGTTCATATTTGGATGGTGCCATGCCATGCTGGGAAAACTTAGTTATCCTTAGTTGGTTTGACTTTGCATGGATTTGGATTTGAGAGAAATATCCCAAACCAAGTGAAGTGGCACACGCGAAACGATAATAACACGCCAAGCCTTTGCCATACGACGCCACGCCATTCCAGGCCACGACGCTAATATTTGACTTCGTTTAACTTCCCAGAGCTATATCTAATATACCCTTATATCCAAGTATAAGGAAATAGTTAAAGTAAAGATAGTTATGTTATTTATGTAATTGAAAGAGAAACATGCTTTAAAATCCTCCCTATAGGAAAGAGTGCATATAATTTTCAATAAGAATCTAACATAGTAGGTACTGATATATTAGCTGACTTTCACTTTCGCAGTAATATGCGAAAGAGAAAGTATTTTGCGCATACATAGACCCCCTATGTGACGGATTTATTGCGAAAAGTTTTAATTATACTTGTCACATGTCACTGGCATGAGTTGTCACTTACTTCCCCACGCTTAGCTATTATTTCTATATACGGATCCACTAATAGGAAATTATCTCTTTCTCTCCCATTGTCTAATAAATCCCGTATCTAAATACACACTTAGGGACTTACGTATTAGCCTGATTTAATATATATTCTTCAATTCAATTAGGAGTAGGACTATCAGTCGTTAGCTTTGTTAATACCATTTTCCTTTTTGTTCTCTTGTTTAGATGCCGAGTCCAGATTTCATCCAAAAGACTAATGTTATATTTGTACAATGTAAGAGTAATGCATTGTAAAGTCACACTAGATTCAGATCCAGTTCACATATTAGGTGTAACTGTAGTAGTATGCTAAATTGTTCAAGTAAAATAAAGTGCTCCACTTTCTACTATCTACAGAAACAGTTTGGAATTTATAAAATGAAAACTAAAGGAACAATATGTTAACTTGGGACAAGTCCAGCAAAATCGAGTTAAAGGGAAATAACTCAATGTCACCAGCTTCACTCTTTTTTACAGTTGTGCAAGTGAATAGTGAAGTTAGATGGACATAAACTGCAAATCCATTTATTTTCGCATTTGCAGAGTATATGTTGAGTATTCGCTTTCCTATGAGTCGACATTTTAAAAAATGTCATATAAGGTGAATAGTTTTTATATGCAAATGATAAAAATATTAGTACAGTAGATATACCTAATACCTAGTAGATGTAAGGTGAATAAGGTACCTTTCATATACTAAATATTGCAGCGCCCAAAAATTAATAACCTACATATATAATAGTCTTGGATTATATTAATCTACTTTTAATTAAAACTGAACACTGTGGCAGTACATTAGGCGATTAATAATGATGTATAATGTTATTGATACGACAATTTCATTAATCCAAAAAAAAATTAACAAATTGAACAGAAGTTAACTACAGAAATAGAGGCAGCAGCAATTAAATAAGTATTAGAAAATAGCAAGGAAATATATTTTAATAGTTTATAAGTGTTTGTCTTGTTTGAATGTGAGAAAATTACCACAAGTATTTAACTTTTTGTTAGTTTGCTAGAAACGTCTATAGAATTGTTGTTTCTAGAATGTCAGCATGGGCAAATACGCTTAATGGTAGAAACTATATAGTAAGTGGTATGAATTAGACATTTATTTATGCCCTGGAGTTGGCAATGTGTTTGCATTTTGGTATTTACAATTTACCACAAAATTAGTTGTTAAATTCAAATATACAGAACAGAAAGCGTTATAATAGTATATGTAGTACATGGTATAAACTTACAGACTACATTATAAGTATTTCTAGTATAACTATTGTATGTAAATACATATTTTATGAGTATAGTTTACAACTTTATATGGGCATGGCTTAGTTTTATAATATAGCAACTGCTGTAGTGTAAATACTGATATCCTGATACCCAGTGCAGTGTCGAGAAATGGAAAGCTACCACATTGATATAAGCTGACTGAAGTGAATTAAATTGCATTTCAATTGAAAGTTGGATATGGAAACAGAAACGGTGTTTGACAGACAAGAAGACAGTTCCATGTCCATGAATTTGACTCAACTCTGGCCAACTACCAAACTAAACCATCAAATAACTAGGGAAATGACACAAATTGGGAATCGTCTCTCTCCTTTCCTTCTCACTCACTGAATTTCGGTTTGAGATCTGAACAGCAGACTTAAAATTGAAGTGAGTGACTGAAAGATCTAATACAGGTTTTGCTATGCATGAAAAATATTACTCGGCAGATGCTTTGCTAAGTAGTTCCCTTTTAAAGTAAAATAAATTACAATTTTCAAAAACAATTCTATAACTAAGAAGTATTTTTGAGGTTTTGCAGTGTTCCAATTTTTGGAGTAGATAAATTGAAGTATCTTTGCCAAAATTTAGGATTGTCATAATTTAGTACAAGTATTTGCAGATAAATTGTTTAGAATTTTAATGAATCCTATTGATTTATGGTACATTTTTGCTTTGCACATATTTTCCCATTTGATTTATCATAATTATCTGTTCTTTGGTGCATAATTTAGCACTAAGTTCGTGTATTGCAAATTATTTTCTAATTCTAGGGCATATACCTAAAATATGGATTTTTGGTGCATAGCTTAGGTACAATGAATATTTTCTGTGCATAATTGTGGTCATTATGGGAATGCATGTCCTACCCTTTTGGATAACTAACGAATACTGGCCTAGCTGCCTGCAGGTAATGGTAACAGTAACATACTCGCTAATATTTGCTCTAATGTAGCATTTGTACAAATGCAAAGTGAATCTATCTGTAAATATATGCATAAAATACCCTGAGATAATATAAGATTATTGTTTTCTTCTCCGGACTTCTGTGATGCAGTTTAATATGAGAAATGCGTTTACATTACATTTGCATTTACATTCGGCGGGTTCCTTTGGCTTGCTTTCTCTTTCGCCCGACGTCCGTTCCCTTAGTTTGTAAGTACAGTAGCGTATGCTACTAGATACTAGATGGTACTTCCAACTTACGTAATATAATATAATGGAATGCAGAATTGGAACAAATCAATTAACTTGTCTTGCTCTCATTCGGGTTTAGCTTCTGGCTACATAAAACATTAAAGGAATTCAAAATGATGTGAAGTAAAGTGAAGCGAATTTAATCCAAAGTTCACAATGAATGGAAAAGGAATAAAACGGTAGTTTTCAGAGGAATTGGAATAGAAAGCATGATTTCCTTTAATTTATATTAGTAGCATTTCCTACTTACTACTTGCAAATAAGTATCTACTACGAGCCAATAACTACTTAAGTATATACAAAGAACTGAACTGAGGGCGCATAGTTTCCCTTTGCTTTTGCTTCCCATTTAGCAAACAAGACCTGAATAGCAATTCAATTAGAGTGGAAATCATTTCTCTTTAACAAATTATACAGATATTTATTTACCTATAGGCAGAACCAGAACTACTATGTATTTGCCTTCTATAGCCTTTACTATTCTTCAGCAGGAAGAAGCTTTCCAATAATACCAACTAAATTGAACAAACAACATATTAACGGAATTATTAGTCCTTTCATTACTTAATCGTGAATAAAACTATTCCCCTTCCTTCAATTTCAAGTTTCAACTTATTCCTTGGCTATAATGTGTTCGTAGCAAATACTAATATTAATATATTTCTTTCTGAAAGCAAATCGCTTTTACTTTATGTAGTAGCTATTGAATTTCAGCGTCTCTGTTAGCCTAATGTCTAATATTTGTCGCAATTATAGTTATTTATTGAGAGCATTGAGCAAGATACGGAATTCCAATAACCTTTAGAAGGATATTGTCATCCTGGGGACACTGAAGCCCTAAAATGTGTGAAATCGAGGCATTACTTTCACCAGATATTATTTAGGACACTCTAAATGCAAATTAATTAGGATGCGAACGTAGAAGTAAGAAGGGGGGATCCAACTTTCAATAAACCATTGAGAAACGGATGTAAAAATGTAACGGAAGGGAGATAATTAATCATACAGGAATTATTATTATTTTTATATGATCAAAATACGAGGCACGAGATTTTCTATAGCAAATATATTAAAAACCAGCATTTTCCATTGTAAACCTACTTATAGCATAACCACAACATTTTTATAGTACTTACATGAAGGACTAGCGTCTTTATCATTTTGGTTTTTATAGAAACATGTGTATGGTGTTGTGTACGCTGTAGATAATCTTGTATTTGTCATTCTGGAATTTATAAAATTTTGTGGTTGGTATTTTGAATGTAAATATTCTGATGGATGGACAGACAGGAAATTTCTATAAAATAGATTATCAGCTACTTAATAACGCCAATGCAGATATAAAAAATAATTCTGCATCTATAGAAATAAAGTAGATTTATCAGGGTAGTATCTGAAAAGTGAAATTAGTTTGTTGTCAGACCAGGACCATATCAGACCAGATCAGGGCACGTACGAGTACGGCGGTAGGTATTATAGCAAGTGTAACTATATTTATTTGAAGAGGCACACGCATATTTACCGACTTGTTATGAAACACTATTTTCCATTGTTAGTGAAAATAATACAGCTAGTAATACAGCAAATATACTAAAACCGCCCAGCCACCATAAACAGCCCGCCCGAGTGAGTGCAGTGTTGCTTAACCTTTTAGCTCTTGAGAAAAGGGGGGGGGTTATTTATTTGGTTCACCTGCGTTTAGTAGTGTTCATTTAGCCTCATTTCATGCAGAGTATAAAACAGGAAATAGAATTTATAATAATTTGATTTCCAATCTAAATAGGAATATGCAGAATGTATAAGGCCTTAGATTTATCAAGATGTAAATCTCCCATTTCATACATTTACAAACTATATTACTCAGCATATTTATATTAGTTACAAGTAAAGAACACAAGCCAATTTTGCCCACCTTTTCCATGCAGTATTGATGAATTTTATTACATTGCTGCAAATTTTTGAGATAAAGAATGTAGTTTCGCTGATTTACATTTAGGAATGATAATCCAGAAAAAATCTATAACATGTTGCATACCAAGTTTCATCATCCTAAGTCAATGCGTTCTTGAGTTATCGTGCGGACGGACGGACACACGGTCGTACATTGCTATTACATAAGCCAGTCTCACACACTCGGGCGGGCTAAAAAGGGGGAAAGTTATTGAAATATATTTTGTAAATAGAAGACTCTTCCAGCCTGATCTGATTCTAGCAAAGAGAGGAAGCGAGATTGCATCCACATTCACCCAAGTAAGAGTCTAAGTGTGTATGTGTGCTATGTATGAGTGGAGAGAGTGCGAGTGTCAAAACGAGAGCGTCTGAATGTTTTATGCGAAATCTGCTGACAAGGCAAAATTGGCGAAAGGGCGATGTGATTGTGATCCTATCCTATCCGTGAGTTCGTAGTTCACCTCGCTTCGGCACTCAACACTAGACTACATATGATATGAACGCCCAAGTGGAAAGGAGTTGAGTTGATTGTGTGATTTGATATTATTCGATGATATATGGCTATGTAAGTGTGGCCAGGCTGCCAGACCAGACATCTCCTTATATATTTATACTAGAACATTATACATAACCTAAATACTAGAGGCGTAAATCGGGTACCAAACCCCAACCCGATTTCATGTAGAGTAATAAAATTTTGATTTTTGATCGGTTCGGGTTAGAATTGGGTAAAAGTTTTACTAGTTTGAAAGTTTACTTGTTTAGGGAGAATTTGTAAGTAGGAACAATTAAGGCAGATAAGTGGATACAATATCTCTGTCTGTGTAAAATTATTTAATTACTTTATGAATTTTCTCGGGTCTGGTACGTTATTTTTTGGAATTGGGTTCGAATACAGTTTTTATTAGACATAGAAATGAAATTAAGAATTTTTACCGGGTAGGATATGGGCCGGGTACAGAAATCCATGTTCACAGACTCACCTCTGGATTAGGTGCTTACTTTTCTACTTACTTACCAGAGCAAAGCAAATCGGCAGCCACCCGAGAAGTCTGGCCTGGCGTAGCATCACATCGCCTGACACTGCACAATTCAACTGAAAGCAAAGAAACCTGCGAATACTTTTTTGCATTATAATCCCAACAGAAGAGGAATAAAGTATACCAGAAAAAAGCCTAAGGCAACTTGTTAGGACCTTTGGTATGTAATAATGTATGTATGATCGAAATTGTTGAGGTGACACTTTTTGGAGTCCCTGTTAATTGCTTGATCAGGCTGATCAATTCAATATTAAGAAATGTTATGTCCAACACTCATTTATGGCCAAAATTTTGCTAACGTTAATGCCTGATTTTGCTTACTACCTGCAACATGTACAAGGTTTTTGTCTTAAGCAGCAGCGTCTGCCTGCAATCTTACTTTAGTATGGATTTAGCTTCCAAGTGTGTAATAAGATTGAGTTTTGAATTGTTGAATTTTGTTACATTTTGAATTTAGAATTGTGAATAATGTAGAAACTCAAGTAAGTAAGTTTTGTTTTATAAAACTTTCTTTCTCTCGTCACAGGGTTTAGGTAGTAAAGTCGGAACAACAGGGAAATGACATTTTGATGATAATGATAGCAGACCACCGTGCATAAAAGGGCTCATGCAGGGGAAACGCTCATATTTATATTGTGTATGAGTAGAAATAGTATTTATTTATAAATGTTTTAGCACTAAATATTAGGGAAAGTTTAAATAGATTTCACCTTCCCTTTTGCCATAAGAAAGTAATACACTGTAATACATAATTCTATCCTGCATTCACTTAAATATTTATTAAACACATAATTTTAGCTTACATACTTACATTGCTTTAGGAGATCTGTTTATATTTATTAATCGATAATTATTTCTCATCAGTTAAAATAAATATGGGAGATAAAATTATTAAGTATTTGAGATTACTAAAAACATAATTTTTGGATTGCTTTGTGAATGGTTACGTGTTATATAAAATTGTTAAGAAGGTCATACCTACTACCTACCTAGTTAAGATTATATTGCAATAAGATATGCAAGTGTATGTGTGTAAGTAGTAGAAATCGATGCGGGTTGGTTATGTAGAGTATTTTGCTTGGTATAGATTATGGTGAGGATGCAGATGTCGAATCCTAATCGAGGCAGTCAAGTGAATAGCCAGAGTCATTCAGATGAGTTGAGCTGAGATGATATTAAGTATGTGGAGAAAGCTCTAGTGGTCTGTGTACCTATCTATAGATTGTCTGTATTATGTAGGTGCTATGATGTGTCGAGACATATACTAGTTAGTTTAAATATATATGATGTGTTATTCAGTCTACAAGGCAGGATAATATGATCATACCTCTAGTAGGAACTGCATTATCCACTGTAAATATCATAAATATGGTAATCTTATTGTACATATACATCGTAAACTTGGTCTTCCCCAAAATGTTTACAGTAAAGTATAAATTACATTTTGCAATTTAGAACATAATTTTTAGCTGAACAATTTTTGATCGATTTACTATGGCAGATTATACTAATAATACGACCGGAGGACCCCACACTCCATATATTGGGGTCAAACGTGTGTGTAATGACATTTAAATGATTTAATTACCATTTCTTGCTTTGTATGGAAAATCTTTTGAGTTGCTCACTCTCTGAATCTTCTGAAATAAGTGGAGTTTTTTGTTACACATTAGGATATCTTGCTTTATTTTCGGACAAAATGATCAGAAATCAGCCAAATCCATGAAAATATTCGGGGTACCGTTCTTGAAGGTGATTCTCTACAAAAATATGATCAAAATATTTTCTGTATGTTAGTCGGGCAGAAAATTACTATCATACAGATCAGATCCTTATGTTCTACCCTGTAGTTCCAGTTTTCGTCTTTCTGTTGCTAATGTAGTACTATGATGTGTGGTGTGGTGTGGTTTAGGCCCGGTGGGCTAGTCTGTGCTACAAGTACTGATAGTTTTCTCTCTCTCTGTGTGTCTGTGTCTATAGAGAGATTTCGTGTCGTCATCTCGTCTTCTCAGTTTTGAAATTGTTAACCTGTGAGATAGATACGTTTTTGTATGTAGATAGTAGATACCTTATTCTAGTGTCTAGAATCCAGATAATATGTACATTGAGAATGAAGAGTTTTGTAGACTATCTGTATAAGTAGAGTAGAAGACTGCGGACGGAGTGACTGATGGGATATGGAAGTGAGCGAGTTTCCTTTCTTGTTAGTTCAGTTCACTTCAACTCACTCACTCACTCACTTCACTTCAGTTTACTCGGGAAGACAGCTTTACACTTTACACGTTAGGAGCCCGGTTCGTCCGCTTGAAATTGAGAAAATAAGAATCACATAGCACACACACACACCAAGTAAGCAAGCAGTCGCTTTATGCAATTCACAGACATCCATGTGTATACATAAATGTAGAAATGCTTCCTTGCTTTCTATAACTATATGCGACTATGCATATGTCACAGATCCTAAGAAGACCTAAGAGTGTAAGTGGGACAAGTAAATAGATAATAGGACAAAATCTCTCGTGACAAAATCTCACACATTAGTTAATATATCTATGCATGCTTAGTACATACTTACATTCGTCTCCCTGCTGGTTCGATGAAATAAAATGTAATAATAACATTATTTTAAATATTACAATAAACAATTAAAAATTTTAATAAATTAATCTTGTAGTATAATCAATGTGCTTGTCTAGTAGTTAATTTGTTGCGTTTATTATACTTCCCCAATGCAGCGTGTGAGATTTTGTCAGACGAGAGATTTTGTCAGTGCGAGATTTTGTCAGGGAATCAGTAAATACAATACAAAATCAAGAGCCATAATGATAATTTGAAAAATTCTTAAGAATTGAGGACACTTTGTGTCACATGCGAATAAAAGCCACAAGTCACTACTACTTATGATATGGTAATTAAAGCATCTAACAAAAATATAAAGGCCTAAATATGTAGTACTTTAAATAGCCCAATAGAATTCTACATATTTAAATTTTCTACCTTTGCAATTAACTACTCATGGCTTTTATACACCATACAATACAATACACGTGTCACATCTGATCAAATTCAAGTTCAAGTTGTTCAAGTTATAGTTATGTTTCTACATTCTACAAACATTAAACAATCTAATGTTAATAAACACGTATACAATTTTTTCTGTGTAAATTAAAATTAACATTTGGCATAAAAATTGCCAAAATTAATTTTTTGATTTAAATCTGGCATTCAGGATATTTCTATTGTAACATTCCAAAATTACTAAGAAAATTCAATTTAAAAAAGCTATTGGTCATTCTGCATGATTGCTCTTCTTTCCTATGGCTTATATAATTTCTGTATGTAGAGGTCTTGGTATAGTTCATGAGTACATATAGTAAAACTTTGTGTAAATAATTGTCTATAGACGGAGGTGAACATGAGATAGTTGCATTGCTCTTTGTAGTAATAAGTAAGTCTAAAGGTACATAAACTATAAACTATGTTAGTCTACGGGATACATATAAAATGTTTATAGGTTTGTATGTATGTAATGTACCTATGTAATGTGTACAGAGTGCGAACTGTAGAAAGAATCAAATTGAGAATGAAGACGAATATTATGAGAATCGTGTGTGTTTTACTTACTACTTTGGCGTTCCTTGCTCTTGCTTGGTAGGCACTCTGTGCAAAGAAAGTGAAAGTGTGGAGAAAAGACAAGAGATTCATTTTATGTAACTACTTTCACTCTGTTCACTGTTCTGTTCTAGTCTGAAATATATAGGACATAGGACACGTTCCTTTCTTATATAAAAGTACACTATATACTTAGCAAGTAGTGTAATAGTAAAAAATAACGTTGGTAGTTGGTACTTGGTAGTTTGGTTTGGTCTAGATACCTAAAGTAACCGTAGGATTTCCTTACGAGTTTTCTCGCACGCACTTACTTATACTTTACTCCAGAACCAACAACCAACTCCAGCTCGCATAGCACTCTCAACAAATCGTCAGAATCCCGTGTGCTGAAATGAAGAAAAATATTGGCCAAAGAACTGCAGCTTTAACTTTCACTGGAATCTATATAGTTAGTCAAACTTTAGGCCAGGCCAGACCAGACCATAGACCAGCGTGGCCGTTTTGCGGGGAACGTCGTTCTGCCACCTATTACATTGGTTATTGCATTCCTTGTTTTCCTTTCCTTTCTCTACATACATTCTTTTCTTTGCAAATTGATTTTCAAGAAGCACAGAAAATTATCCTCCTTTCCTACAACCTACATTGCACAGTGTAGTGCTGTAAATTATTGTAAACATGTTCAATGGTGCATACATATACATATAAAAAAGACTAACACATTTATTGGTTATGATATGTATCGCGAAATTAATAAGTTGCCACTACCAGTACATGATGTAATGCAACTTTGGTTTTATTTCAATATTTAGACTAAGAAAATTGAATGAAACCTGTAATTTGTAAAATAAAAGAAAATATTTACTTTTTTAAATTTATTTTTTATTTGAGCTTTTAGTTTTAAATTATATACAGAAATAGATGTAGAGAAAAGTTTCTCCTTAATAAACTACCTAAGTATCTGAATTTGTAAAGAACGTAGTATCTAAATATTAGTGTAAAATTGAAATCTTGCACTATCACAGAAGGGTTCAGAATTAAGAGGTTGTTTAGTGTATACTCTTGTTTTCAATAGTGTAACTTGTTCCACCACAACATTGTATAAGACGGGAAATACGCACAACCCGCAATGTAAGTAATACACTACCATGTGTTTCCTTTTACTGTAAAAATATTCAACTTACAATATTCATTCAATTAAGAAAAATGCCATGTACAGCATAGCAATTAATTAAACCATTTAGTATGTATATATCTGCATTTAAATTGTTAAAGTTCCACAATTTTGCTTATTAAACATGTTAACATAACCATATAGTTTTTCCACTTTAGCATTGCCATTTAGTAGTTCATTTGCTTGGTTTGCCTAAAATTTGGATGGATGTTTTCTGTATACCACATTAAAATGCAATGGTAAAACTAATTAACACAATATTTTTGAATATTTTTGAAAACCACACCATTTCCCAATAATGTTTTCTCACTTTCCCCAAATAGGATTAATTCCCAGCACGGTGTGTCAACATCGGTAAGATACATTTCATCCATTGTCAGTTTTGCTTTCAGTTCTTGTTTGTTAGGACAATTGATTCTATCACTCAGCGCTCTGCACTCCATCACTACTAAATAGATAATGCTTCTTTCCATTTACGGTGCTATGTAATCTTATACGCATTCACATTTGTCATAGACAAGACACCCACATATAAGTATTTATCGTAAGTAATACAGAAAATAATGCTTTTATCATATAATCTAGTAAATTGTAGACATAAAGTGCTTAGTGTAAATAGAACTCTACTTAAGGGTGCAAAAGACACTTCAAAGATTCTATCACCACATCTCTCGAGCTACTATCTTGATAAAAAGCTAAGAACAAAGAATCCGCAAGTCCAAATGGATCAGACAGAAACCTACTGATACAAATACACAGATATAGAAGAAGTACAAGACAGAGAGACCAGACGCAAGCTAAATAAATAAATAATAAAAGAGCTGGCAATGCGGTACAATACATACAGTAGTACTCTGTTCTCTAGAGTCTGGCTCTCTGTCTTCTCTGACGTTGACTTGACTGCAAAACACAATGTTAACGTCACCTTACTCTCAATCTAGTCTTATTTGAGCTGGAGATGGAAACATGGATACCCAAAGAATAAACACTTGCCAAATCAAACGAAACATCTAATTCGCTATCCAATACGTCACAATTTCCATTAGCCTTTCTTTTCCAACCCACATTTTTCTTCTTGTACCATTAACCAGCAAAAACACAGTAATTTATCAACAACGAGAAAAGAATCTACATTCTATGCCTGGAATAAATTAAATTTTGCTTTTCAATTCTATTGGATAGTGTCCATTGCATTAAATCAAAATTTCTGCATCTATCTGTAACTTGCAGAAAATTTAGTACCCATATTTACTGGCCAAAGATCTTTGTGCAATATCTTTGTGAAAATGATATGATATGATATTTATGAAATTGCATTTCATTCATTCGCGAACAAATTGAATACAAATTGCACACAGTAATATTGTATAATATAGCTTCGACTCCTTGGGCTTTAATCATTGTCAATATTATTTATTATTGCAATGAAAATTAATTAGCAGATAATATCTCTGAATTAGTACTATAAAAGTGTACATGTTCGATCAGTTGGTATTTGGTATTCATTTGTCTTAAACGACATTCCGTATAATATTTGACTAATAATGGAAGACAAATAGTGCCTAGATAAGAAGAAGAAGCTGTAATAGTGAATATCTAAAGATTTGCATGCATTTATCATTTAACTTATAGAACTTGTTCTAAGAAACATGGACGTGTTGTACTATTCAACCTATACCATTACAAATACATTTGTGAATGTTCATGAATGAGGACCTACTTAATAGTACCTTGTAGGAAAATACTAAAATACTACGTTAGACAGTACATATCAATAGGTAGGTGCTTATACATATATATAATGCGTACGCTTACAGTACAACACACTACACAGTCTAAGCAAAGTGAAGTAATGTTCTATGTTTGAACTTTGTGCTTGAATTGAACTGAAGTGAACCAAGAATGGAGATAAGAAGAATATATGGATGCCTTTCTATGTATGTACATTGTATAGCCTAAGATGTGATGTGTTTTCAGATAAAAGAAAGCTCAGTTCAGTAGAGAAAAGTACGTGAAAGCGATTTGGGGAAGGCAAAGTGAACAAGAGCCAAAGCAAACCACGCCTAGCCAAAGGCAATAGAAATTCCTATAGTCACTAAATTCAGTCTAAATGCCTAAGTACAGATACTTCTTATACCTCCTTCCTTTTCTTATTAATCTTAAGTTGAAAGAAAGTATGAAAGTATTTCTTTGTGGTGAAAAGTGAAAGCATGTACTATAACTACACACATATCCCTACAATACTCCCAAACACGTGTGTTACGATACAATGTGCAGATATTTCATGTATTTTCATGTAACGGATAAAATGAGTAAAAGAATTTAAAATTCGGTAATAAGTAAATCATTTAGTACTTACATACAAATACAATCATTAGCTAAATTGTAATAAAATAACGTATAGAATTGTGTAGATACTCGTACTTTTGCTACCACAAAAATGTACCAATGCTTTTGGTGGTCGAAGAATGGGTAAAAGTATAAAAATACAAACTATTTTGGCTGATGGAGTAAAAGGAATTACTTAAATAACTATGTAAAAAGTTAAAGTGAGCGTTTCGTCGGTTTAAGAGGGAAAGGATCTTGTGAAGAGTTTTTGAGAGTGAAAGTAAGAAGTATGTGGGTGTGGTAAGTATTTGGTATGTTTGAGAAGTGGTGTATATACTTGTATGTGCATAATAGTATGTGATAGGTAGTGGTAACAGTTGGAAAGAAAAAAGGATTTGTATTGAATTGAGAGCAGAATAATAAAGGAAGTGCTATAGCTCTAGTTACTCAAACATTAGTGTTATTCCCTATAAGATGTGAATATAATGTATGTTTTCCTTTGTGTATGTGTTTGTATATAGATTTGTTGGGTCCATTATCTTGGTCAGTGTCGAGTGTGTGCTCTCCGTTGGTGGTCAATTTATGTCGTCGTAAAAATGTCCGAATTCTCTCGCTGGTGGGGGGCTTCCTCTTCCCACTCTCACTTTTGTTCACGTCCTTTGCAACAGAGCTACACCAAATCTTTTTCAGGTGAGTCTTCCTAATCTACTTTACTTTACTCTCTTTACTCTATATCCGAACTATCACTTTCAACTACTTATGTATTTATATCTAGAACTTTGCTTGTTTTACACAATCGTTATACAAATAGTATATGAACACACATAATATATGTCATGGAGATGC
Organism: Tomocerus mixtus; assembly: GCA_034694165.1. Classification (NCBI taxonomy): domain Eukaryota; kingdom Metazoa; phylum Arthropoda; class Collembola; order Entomobryomorpha; family Tomoceridae; genus Tomocerus; species Tomocerus mixtus. Next base: position 13,427 of record JAQFYC010001749.1, on the reverse strand, counting down.
AATGCCTTTAGGCACATGTGTCACCACAAGCCGGATTTTCAAAATATCAAACCAAAGCATTGTGTGCAATAACTATGGAATCTTACATGGGGAAAGTAGGAGAAAGCTTATATATCATTTTCTTATGGCGTTTTAAGATTTTTTTTGCATTTATCAAGGCTTAATGCAAATTCAAGTATATAGTTTTCATTCTTTAATATTTGAACGTTAATTTTTTAAAGAAAATACACTGCACAACTTATTATTCAGAATGCAGAGCAACTTTCGAGTTTTATTAATTTGCACCCCCCTGGGAGAAAGTTCAACCTGCTCGGAATTTGCACCCCCCTGCGTTTTTTACCTTACCTAACCTAACCTAACCTAACACAATCGAACAGGGGGGTGCAAATTCCTAGCAGGGTGAACTTTCTCCCAGCAAATTAATAAGTGCCGCAACTTTCCCATGTTTTCATGTGTAAATGCTTTTAATTGTGTATCTTATAGTAATATCAGTGAAGATGTGTACATAATTGAAATTTCAAGACATGAAATGAACCATTTCGTCCTTAATCTTGATTACATTTTTTGTAACAACAAAATTGAAAAAATTAAAAGGTATTTGTATCTTTTGTGGTACTGTGTGACTATGGCATATTACACTGCCGAGAAATTCTATATTACATACACTATAAGTGTAGCATACATATAAATACATAACAGTTTACCTAGTTCACTTATCGGAAGCATCTTTCCCTAGTAAGTGGATGAAAAATATATCTGGATAGTACATATACAGTATGCATTACTTCCGCAATTTATTTTATATGTGTCACTACGTACCTACCTCCCCCTTAATATTTGATGAGGTGTTCTCCTGCAAATCTTAATCTATGACTTCTACAGTTTTACAGGTAGTTGGCAGTTGCCAATGCAGTGCAGTGTAAGCAATTCTTGCAGAGCAATTTTACAACCCGTACTTTATGGCTTGATTCCTTATTTCAATACATTCTCAATCTCAACTCAACTCAATCTCATTCGGAATGTTATTTCCATCTGTCAGGATTTTCTTTCCGAGGTTATCTTTTTCCTTCCACAATAACTATTAATGTTTGTTTGCTATTTATATGTAACACTTTTTGCATACTAATGAGGAATTTCAGATTTTTGGAATTGATGTGCCCTATAGTATAAGATCGTAGTTTCAAAATCTGTTTAAATCCGCCGTGGAATTTTTTGATTGTTCTGGAAATTCATTTCAAACGTAGAAAAACTGTTGTACAGAGAAGAGATCAGAAAACGGTAAAAACAAAGCGAAAGCCAAGTTGTGGGAGGAACTCTTAGCAATTTACGATATTTATTACAGCTTTTGTTTTCTGTTTGCTCCTAGCATTGGGGTTTAGGTTTCCAATATAGATTTCTGTTACTTAAATGTACAGAGAAGGAAATAGATACAGATATCAGTTCAGCTAAACCAGTAATAACATAATACGCAGCACATCCTGAAGCAGAAACAGAGACTCTAGAGAACTAGAGATTGTTACATATAAAGTTGATCGTACGTGGATTGGTTTTGGTACCTAAGCTATAAATTTAGGCAGGCTTTGTAAAACGCGCATACAATTTCTTCGGGGCTACTGTGCAAGGTCTGTATTTTGTAAAAAACAGACACAATTTGTATTTACAATGAAAACAACAAGATGAAAGCTGTAAACAATAATTATCTTATGTAGAAAGCTTACAAAGCAATTAATAAACATTAAAATTTCACCAAGAAGCTGGATAAACTGAAATTTTACTATCAAAACCTCAAATTCAGTCTCCTAATTGAAATTTCCAGGTCTTAGGGTTTTGCTTCATTGCCAATTTTGGATTGCCTAATTTTATATATTATATATGTGACAAAGAAATACTGAAAGCATGTTTTTCTAATTTATCATTAACTGTAAAAAATTATGTATAACAAAATTCTGAACTACAGATTTTCTTTAAATTTTATTGTTCAATTAAATTGGAAAACCTTCCTCGGAAGAACTTTGAAGATATCGGATATCCGGGTAAATTGTTTAGTGTAAACTATATAGGGTAGTCGCTAGTGCCAGACCAAAGCATGCCAGATCAGAATGAGATTAGAAGAAAACTGACTCTAGGTTCCTACAAATAGTACATAGATAGATACCTAAGTATAACTAGTAAGAAGTATTTAGGTATGTTAGGTTGTAATGTAATATCAGAGGGAAGAGATACGTTACCTAAATACTGGAGAGTAGTAAACCACTAAAATGGGAATCTGGCTCTGGTTGTGATTCTGGTTCTCTCTCTCCCCTCTGTCCTGTCCTGTCTGACTCCAGTTAAGTTACTTTACTTTACTAGCGGATGGGATTTCCGATCCCGATATATTTATCGATTTTGAAATTCCGTTTGACCCACTTGACTTGCCGAGACTTGACTTGACTCAGTTTCCTTTCAAAGTTGGATTGGATTGAATTCGCTTTGCTAAACATTAATACTACTTATACTTAGCTATCTTCTCTCAACTCCACTTTCTAGAGCCAAGCCAAATCAAACCAAACCAGTTTAGTTTACGTCAAGTGCTTTTACCTCTACTAATAATAATAAAGAGGAAATCTGAGAGTTCTCGTTTACATATTTACGAGGAAGCATGAAAGCAGACACTTTATGATATCGGTGTAGTTTTTTAGAAGAAATTGGCTTTTCATATTTTACTTGAATCTGGCCCTTAAGCTACATACTTACCACACAATGAAATATTCTTCGTAAGAAAATATGAATTTTGTTATCCTATTATGCGCAAATACCGACTGCCCATTAATATTTGTGTGAAATTTTTAAGCACACTTTACTTTATAATGAAACTTGAAAGAAATTTTGCAAAAATGGCTAAACATTGTGGAAATCATTGTGGCAATGGATTTGAATCCCTTGAAAATATACGAAAAAAATCTTGTGGAACCCGTTTCAGAGTATTTAGAGGTGCCATGATTATTTCACTATAAGGATACTCCAGTTTATTTATAATTTTTCATAGAACTTTTGCCTACCTATTCAGTTTCTCCATTTTTACCGCCAGTGTCAGTTCCCGCATCAAATAATTGTCAGATTTTCAAGATATTTTAGGTTACGATATAAAAGAAGTCTGAAGATAAGTATAAGGACAATTTCCTTTGTAGAATCTTCCAATTAGATTGATGAGCACTTTGCTTCTCATAAACTAACTTAGTTAACGTGTAGGTATCTTCACTTAACTTAACTACCTTAGGCATCACTTTAGTTATTTTAGTTAGTAAGTAGAAAGGAGGATAAAGATACCATAGCTTCATAAATAGATTCTGAGAAAGAAGGCATAAAAGGAAATTGATTTCATTTCATTTTTCACTAACGAAGAGATGACTAGAATGAATCCAAGTATTCAAGCCAAACCAAGGAAGCTGTTAGTGAGTACTTTAGTCGAAGTCGCGCTAATGCAAAATAATAGTAAGTACTGGAGTAAGAGTAAGCAAATTCCGTGCGTACTATCGCATCACAACATAATAATATATTATAGAGAAATGGAAACTTTAGCGATTTTCTTATTAAAGATAAGTGCTTAAATAGCTACTTGAGCTATACTGTTCCTGTTTAATGGTTATGGCGTGCTTATCAATGAATGTTCCCCAGAATTCTTCGTCGCCGTTGGCTGTCACTTAAACTATCAAAGGAAAAATAGTTCAGGCAGGGCATTCATTTACTGGCTTGGCTACTAGACTAGGATGTTAGTGTTACTCTTTCTCCATCTTCTCCATGGTTTGGCCTAGCAATCGCAATTCCTTATTCAATGACTTGGCTCGGTTTGCTTGCTTGTAAAGGGAAGTTATCCAGAATTTCCTTGGCAAATTTCAAATCTATTTAAATAATCTAGGTACGTTATCAGTATCGCCATTAATACATTTGTAAATAAAATAGTAGCTTCCTTATTATAATTTATTTTAAAACATATTTTACTGCACACTGCATACTTCTGTATTATCAACTATTTAAATTTTTAGTAGACATTGAAAAATCTTTAATGTCCTCTCCTCATATGTTCAAAATATGCAAAATGTATTTGTATACATTTTACTTTTTTATTTTTCGAAGTTTTTTGACAAAAGTTGCGGGCAGTTGACCTATTAAATAGGTTTGAAGTGTCCAGGGTTTAGGTGCAGCGAAAAGTTTACATTTTTCATATTTATTGCCCATTTACGAGCAAAACCGTATATGAGTATTTAAGCATTGGCTCTATATTATAACTAATGTTAAGAAAGATTCATGGAAAATCATCTATACCTAACTAAATGATCAATGCTTTATTCTAGAAAAAGAAAAGAAGATGACCTATCATTTAATCTACTATAATATTAATTTGCACAGCCAATATTAAATTTAATGGGCACTACAATGATATTTTTTTTAATTTGTCGCCAATTAGAATCCCTTTAGAAGTCGTCGTCTTTCAAATGATAGCATAAATTGTTAATTTTATGCAATTAGTAGTCAATTGTAATGCAATAATGCAAAAATATTGTGAGAAGAGTCTTTTATACCCTAATTGAAAATAATAATGGGGAAAAATATTTTGCATAATATGGTACAGTATGTTATACGGAAAAGAATACACTATCACTATCACTATTTAATCTCAATTTCAAGTGATAAAAAGTAACATGTCAGATAAAAATGCAGCTGCAAAAGCCATATTTTATTATTTTTGCTGCTTAGAAAAGAAGCGTCATTATAACACAAAAAATTAGAGATTACAAAAGGAAAAGATAAATCAGCGAGAAAGAAAAGCGGGAATGCAAAGTGAAAGGAAAAGTGCGAAATGTGATTTCATCTTATTGTGATATAATAGTCGGATTCTGATCTCACTTTCACTTCATATAGTATATTGGATTACACTGGGAATCTTTTTTGTATCTTGTCCAGTGAGCGACGACTAACGTGGTAAAGGACTGAAGGGAAGCCAAGTCAAAGCCAAAATGCAGAAGAGTTAAAGCAGAAGATATCACATTTAACATTAGATAGTGCAAACCAACGCAACCAGATCAGAGGAGCTGGAGCGGAGAAACGTGCAAATTGATTTATTATGCTTTTCTCTTTGAAAATCTCTTTATTCTTTCCGTTTGGATGGAAAATGTCGTGAGTTTGGGTGGGTGGACGGAGGCTTTGACTCAATTGACCATTCCTTCGATTTGTTCCGAAGGACAGAAAGAGATATAGTGAAAATAGGAATAATATGTAGTAAAGTACTCACGAAGGAATCAGATAGCATCAGATTGTATGATGCTCTGTTCATGTCACAAGACTCAGTTTCCTGTCCACCGCAGAGCAGTCCAGTCAAAATCCAGACTTGAGACTGGAAATTCTCAGGGTATCTCTATTGAACCTTAGAACGATCAACACACAAAAAGTTTTACGATTATTTATGTATGTATTTGTACGTGTGCACGTACAAATACATACATAAATTTTTACATGCACATGTAATTTGTAACCCAGTTTAAAGATTCGGCTAGGTATTTTGAATTAAAAATTCTTGATTCTATAAATTAGACTTTATTTGTTGTTTGCGTTCTAAATTGAAAGTTTTGTTAAGTGTTTTGCAAAATAAAAATTAATGTTAAATATTTTGCATTCTAAAGAAAAAGGTTTTAGTAATTAATTGTATTTTGCATTCAAAATAAGTTGTGTTAGATATTTTCAATTCAAAATTTCATTTTCAAAAGCTGTGATTATATATTTTGCATTTTTTTTATATAAGCGACGATATAAATTGTAACACGCTAGAATTTTTGACCCATTGGCTATAGGATGGAAACATTTTGTAAGATTGCTTTTGGCTTACGTCGTTTTAAGGTTCGACGGAGAGGTTCTGACATACGCTGATCCATACCAGGCCAAGCGGCCAAGCCAAGCCAGACAATTCAACTCTGTCCAGGTGGAATTCCAGCTGACTCATCTTTAACTTACGGATAGACTTGACTTTCCTCTTTAGTGCTATCGTTCGTACATACTTTTGTCAACCGATTTGCGATTTCTTATTCCAAGCAATTGAGTTAGTTACAGACGATTCGATTCATCGATTCTTTGAAGTCAAACTAAGCAAGGCCAAGTCATGTCTAAGTCAAACCGCTGGGATGTATGTACAGAGTGAGTATGTATATCCATATCCAGTCACATCTGTACTATTGACTATAAATATATCGGGTAGCTACTACACTTACTATAGAAATACATACATACAAATGCATTGTGTTTTCTGTTATTCTTTCTGCATACGTTTCTCCATTGGGACCAGAAGCAGGAAATTCTAAACTAAATCAAACTCTAATGTAATGTCAAATGTAAGTAACTAAAGTAAGAAGACAAGAAAATGCAAACTTGTTTTGCAACAGTTCACTTCACTCAGACTTTGCCCAGTGTATCTCATGTAAACCTAGGTATTGCAAGGCAGGGGATATGTTTTTAAACGAAGCTTGTAATAATTGCTAACAAAAAAATTTTACTCATCATCGGTAAAAAAATATTAGTGTTGCTTCCCATAATTAAGAAAACAATGCGTTAACTTTCTCCTACTTTCCCCGTGAAAAGTTCGTTACAAATGCTTAATTTTCCTCGTAATAATGAGGAATAGTCTTGCGACTATAGGAAGAGCTTAGATATGTATTGTATAAGTATTCAGGATAAAAGAGAAAGTAAACAAAAAAATTAATTTAGACCCTGTTAGGTTTTCGCACCATAAATATAGTCTGACCGAAAATATTATCATAGGGTTGTACATTTTAAGGGGAATTTTTAGCTGTGAGAGTGGATAGAAAAACTCTGAAAAATAAATTTTCCCAGCTTGTAGTTTATTGTAGGCAATAATTCAGTTAATTTTAGCACTACAGTAGCGAAATGTTAAATGTTGGCAAATAAATATCCCAGTGCTTATTTGTTGCTTAAAGTTTTATTGTCATCCTACAAAGATACATAATATGTAATACACATGCAAGGGAAGTAAGTTAAGTAGATCGGAGTTCTTGTAGTAAGTCAGGAACCTGTTTTATATTAGGTGTATAATAAATTGAGGACTCCAGTTTCGAGTTATACTTGTAACCTAAATAATACACTTTTTCATTTCTCTCTTTGTAGTATTAGTTCCTATGTATTTCCTGATTCTACTATAAAACACTCACATTATTTCTATTACTTGTTGGTATAAGAAAATAAGTGTATCATGGCCTATACGGGAATGGGAACTATTTAATATATAGCAGATATAGTGTCTATTGTATAAGGAATCGGGAAGTGAAGTCAATCCAGAGTTAGGTCAAGTTAACCCGTCGATCGTCCATAACTTGAGGAACTGCTCGATAACAATGTAGAACTAAGTAAGTGGAGGTAGTAAAGTAATGGGTAACGGCAGTTGATAAGTAGAGATAGCTAATATAGGAAAGGCAGACGGGGAAAGTAAGGGAAAGTTAGCTTGGCATTTTCTTCCTTCCTTCCTTTCCCTCTTGATCAGTGAAATGGAATTGGTCGTGGATGGGCCACTTAGTTTCCAGTTCCCATTCCAAATTCCCTTTAGTCTGCACTTTACAATTCTTAAAGTTGTCTGATTGTGAGTCAGTCTGTCTAACTTAGCAAGTCAGTCTGAGTGGAGAAAGTCAACTCAACTCAAGTCAGATCAACTCAACTCGAGTAAAAAAGGAAAAGGAGAAGAAATTGTCTTTCCCCTTCGCACAGAACAGAATAGACACCAAACCACACAACAGCCAAAGCCTAAAGAAGCCAAAGAGAATCCCAATTTCCATTGATTTGCCTTCAAAAATGACTTTTGAATTAGAGTGTGATAGCGCAAACTAGAAACTAGAAACTTTGCTCCTCTACACTGAAATCATCGAAAACTATGTCAATAAATTAGGATAATAAATAAAAATGGATTAGAACCTTGGCCTGGTATTATGGCTCGCCTTGCTTGCAGAAGGAAAGTGAAAGTCTACAAATAATGAATGTACCTACATTAGTAGTACATACCAAGTATGTACGTTACGTTACGTTAGAAAATTTGTGAGCAGAAACATTAATTTTAAAAGATATTACCCTTTAAACTCATTATGTTCTGTCATTTTACAAACAATTGCCCCAATGGCAGTAACTTTAGACCAAAGAGGTTTCCTGGAATGTAGAATGGTAATCAATGTTACGGAAATATAACGATCGTCCAGTATTTGACCATTTTAGTATGCAATGGCTAATACAGTTATGTCGTTAAATATAATAATCCTATCCACAGATGTAGAAATGCCCGTAGTAGATTACTAAATTAATGACGAAACTCTTTTATTACTTTCATTGACCATATCATTTTAATGCTTCGATTGAAAGCAATCCCATTATCATGTCAATATAGAGTCGAAATAAAGCGGTCAACTTTTTGCAAAGTACTTGGCATTTTGGTAAAAAGACAAATTTTTGTTTTCATGCTTTCAATCTGACCTCTTTTTCATCAGAAAATTGATTAGCAATATTTAACATGGAAAACTACAAAAAAATATATATAAACATTCGAGATCACGCCAATGTAAATGTTGGTATATTTTAATTAATTTTATTCTTGGAAAGTAATAATTAGGTAATGTTTCCGTATTTCAAAACATAAACTGCAGGGCTACTTTGACATCCTTTTTGGTGATACTTTGGCCACCCATATGACCAAAGTTACCCCACGAAGGTATTAACTTGTGGGTTTCAATTTCAAACAGATGTTGTACATTTTTGACATTTTAGAGAATTATATTCAGAATTACTGATTATTTTTCATTGATCATTAATTATAAAAGAAAGTAAATTTCATTAGGTCAATCATCATGGCGAAAATAGATAGGACATTTTTGTGTCGAAAAATTTGTTGCTTGCCAAAGTAACTTCCGAGAGATCAACCTTGAGCACTTGGGCCAAAGCAGCCCCATTCTGAGGGCAACTTTAGCATAGTACTTTAAGAATCTCTAAAAAAATTTAAAAAGACGAATTTTTCAGAAAGTTTCCATTTTTGAAAATTTCCTCTAGTACACTCGGAGTTAAATATTAGTACATCAGATTAGTTAAATATTGCTACTTATTTGTAGTGAATGATTTTCCACTTTTTAAGTAAGCTGAGTTTTGAAATTCAATTTTCCTTCATGCAGCAAAATTAGTTACGCATTTCAAAATAATAAGATCTCTCTAGCGTCTTAAGAAAGAGGGCAAAAGTTCAAAGAACTATTTAACTGGTTCACTTAGTTTTAGTTTTTTCATCTCTCATTTATATTAGCGTGCTCTACCATTTAAAAGTGTCTTGTTTATCCACCCTCGTAGTATTTACTATTTATTTACCTTTGACTCTGACTATGTAGGTACGAGTACATAGCGTTTCAGGAATACATGTGTACCAACATCTTTCGACTGAATTTTTCTTCGTGTAAAGTGTAAATTGTAAATGGTAAAGTGGAAATACTAAGAAAGAATTTTCCCAAGTACATACTTCTTCCCTTTTTGTGTTTTTCTGTTGGGAATTCGTCGTGAGAGTGAAAGTAGTAAGTATATGTCAATTGCTCTACTTTTCATTTTGAAGGGAATGGGAGATAAAGCTACGAGTTTTCACTTTGCATTTTATATTATGTAGTTGAACTGGAAACACTAAGTAGGTGCATTACATTTGGTTTTCTAGAGAAAAGAGGATCTTTTTAGCTCCTGGTACTGTACTGTGTAAGGGGGAGAAGGAAGTTGATAGTTGATGGCAAAAGTGAAACTAGAAATAAAGATGAGAATAAAAATAAAAAATAAGTGAACTGATGGCAATATCCATATCCATAGGAATTACATGAATTGCATTCAGCCAGTTCACTTCCCCCTTTCTTGTCTATAGACAGTTTTGTTTTCTGTTAGATTGCAACTTGCACTCCACTGGTAGGTATTCTGCATAAAGAAAGTCTCGACTAGACATTCTTTATTTTAAAGATGCTAAAAAGTATATATTTGTGTCGTAGGCACACACAGCACCATCAGACAACAGGAATCTGTCTTTAGCTCCTACTTTTGCCATTTACGTAACTTTCCATTATTTCTTTTCTAAAAAACTAAAGTTTATCTAAACAAAGTATGAAATTGAACAAATTGACGATTACGATTGGCGGAATGTTCACACTGGAACATTCCTACCCAGAGTATTCCTATCCTACATAAATACAGATACAATAGTGCCTACATAATTTTTTTGAAAACATTGCGTAAAGTATATTTATATTTTTATATAATATGTACTATAACTAATTGTTATCCATTAACCTACATAGGTATTACTAAGTACATAGTACATGCAATGCTACTGTTAGTTTGCATTTATCACACAAGCTAAGGCAATAATAAAGATTCTCCTTAAGTTTACTAACCTCCTTTACTAATTTGAAATTTTTTGTTTGCATGATGAATAATGTTTGTAATGTATTTCAAATATAATTGGAAAAATATTTGCAATGTCACATAAAACGCATTCTCAACATTTTTTAGCTTTTAAAATTAATTCTTTTGAAAAATTTATAGTAGGTTATTTGAACACAATTACTTTCCACTATTTCCCTAGTTAGCCTGAAGCAGAAACACGTGGGCGCACGTCTCAGCTTCATTTGGCTTTTGGTATATTTTTGAGTTGGAGACTCAAAAATTAGTAAGAAATTGCGTGTATTAGATATGAACCAATAAATAAATAAGTAAATACTACCACTATTAGTAGGTAATTTGAGGTTTTGGTGAACCTTTGTTAAAACATGCATAAATGGATATGCAAAAGTGGTAATTCCTTTCTGGTCCTCTCAGCTTAAGGTAGCAAATGCCATTGACATAAATTACATCAGGAGAGAGTACATTTAACCATAGAATTCTATGATTCGCCCATAAGTAGATTTGTTCTTTATTTTGTTCAGTTCTGTGAGAATTATAGTTTAGTCCCACTCCTTACATATTCTCCAAACTCATCCATTACATTAGATTATTCCAGATATTCCATTACATTGTACTGCATTGTATTAGTGCGACATGAATGACACATTGAAAGTTGTTTCTTTTTCTTGTTAGCTGTTAGCTTCATGATCTCTTCTGTCCTTGTCTCGTACTCATTTCATCTGCTCATATTCACAAACGCAATAGGAAAAGTCACACAAGTCACAGTCAACGAGTCAACTCACCATAATAACTACTTAGGTATACTTTCTCTGCTCCCAGCTAAGTAACTAAGTAGTAACATGGAGACAGATCCTGAGATACTGTGTAGATACATTCATAAGATAGTGAAAGCGGAAAGACTAGCTAATGCACATGCACAACTTAGAGAAATAAAGTTCAAGAATAAAGTAAGTAACTACTTACTTGCATATCATCCGCGAATCCGTAACAAAAAGTCAAGTCCAGAAGAAAATCCAAATCCAAGCCAAGTGAAGAAGAAGATTTTAAGGGGAAAGAGCCAGAGTCAAAGCCAAGTTTGCTGTACTTGCCCAGCGTACACCAAGACACATCCCGGAGACCTTGTTCCGCCAATTCCACAAAATATTTTGCAAAATTAATCGTGTATGCTATTATATCATCAAAATATCAGATACGACATTTTTCGCATAAGTAAAAGTTAAAAGCAACATTTTCCATAATAGGAGAGAAACTACTATACACATGTTCTATACTATAGTAGCCAAAATGATAAATACCGTATTTTACGAAATAGTTCCCCATTGGGGGATTATTGCATGTTTTTGTAAGGAAATCGGGACTTCAAACCTCAATTCCCCATGGAAAAAATAGTGCCCCATGTTGAATAGTATGGAACAGTGTATTAAATAAACGCTGACGCAAGTGCTGACGTATGTCTAAAGATAAAGGTAATGTCGATGTACAAATCTGGAATAAAAATATGGAAGTGGAGTATTCTGAATCTGCAGCAAACATTCTTTTATCCGATTCCGATGACTAATTAAACAAACGAAATTATTTTTAATTATTACACTTATTATGACGTATGACTATGATAAGATTTATGATTTGATTTTGATTTACTATTTGCTATAACTGAGTTGGTATGAAATGTTGACGAAATTAAAATTTTGCAATTTAAACTTCAATTCCCCATGGACAAAATAATTCCCCATGTGCATTTTTTTCGCTTTAAAAGTAGGCTTGAAATTATAATTCCCCAGGGAAACTATTTCGTAAAATACGGTATACACAATATTTTTTAAATGGGAATTGTGAAATTGAAATTGTGTTTGATAGTTTGATTATGTAGTAAACTATATTATGATTGTGTTGCCACAAAATAAAAAGTGTAAGTAATTAAATAATAATTAAAAACAAAAATAGATTAATTTGTACTATTTGTAGCTGTAATACTGCACTGCCGCAATACGGTTCGAGAAAGGAGTCTTGAAAGTTCGCTTATCCTGTCCACATTCAATGAATTTTTCCGAGACAGATATGGTTAGGAGAGAGCATTATGCTCACTTTGCATTAGTTCTACGAGAGAAACCACTTTATGCATTATGATATCGAGAAAAAACTCTTTCTTACTTTGTGCAGATAGGAGAAGCTAACTAAAATAAAATAAAATAAAAAGCGGCTTGGCTAGACAAGAAAGACTGACTGTTAACAAGCTTGGCTTGACTTGACTTGACTTTCCTTGACTTTCTCCGAATGCATTCCACAGTCTATTTGTAAATATGTATAACAGAAAAGCAAAGAAGATGCTTTTCTTTCCCGAAGACTTAAATCGACACTAGTTTATCACTTTCTTTTCTGCTCCCTTTAACTTTATTCCTCATGTTATGTGATCTGCTTTCACTTAGGCACTATACCTAGCCAATTTTTTATACATACGTACGTACAATAACTAAAGTAAACTACCAACCCTAACTCTAACCTTCCTCACTCAAGTTACTGTTATTGTACTACACATGTATTCACTTAGCAAAACCATTAAAGAAATTCCCGTGACATGACAGGCAACAGTTTATTTTATTTGGGAATCTAATTTCTACGTTTCTACATTCAGCATTGAAGAAATACAGTTTTCTTACATCTACTTCATTCATAGTGTATTAGTATTAAGTAAGTATTAGTTGATTCCATGCAAAAATCGTGGTCTAATATTATGGAGGGAATTAGGGAATTATGATTTGGAGTGGACATTAAATTGGTACTTTTCATTTATATTTCGCATTCAAAAAATATTATTTTGCAAAACATTTCATTTTTTCGCCTATTTTGTCAGGAGAAATATATTTTCGTGGTGTATTTACAACATTTTATTAATTCTAATGATTGTTTTGTTGGATTTTATTGCAGTTTCGGACTTATAGGTGGAATCGGCTCGTGTTTGGTAAGGGAAAGTTCTGGTGTCGTCCTCGGTG
>JAQFYC010001748.1:0-31057 GCA_034694165.1 Tomocerus mixtus | reverse complement strand
TGCATGAGGCTCTAATGTCTGTGCGTCTGTACTGTACTCCGTCCGTAAGCTCCTTCTGGCTTAGAGTCCCGGTCACCTTACATACATTCATTCTCATATTCTGACAGTATTTACTTACAGTGTTCTATACAGCCACAGCTACATTGCTTTTTTGTTCTAAAGTATATTTACGTGTCCAAAAATATCACATGATGTAATTTACGCATTACATTAGTTTGCTTAAGATTATAGGAAAGAACAATGAGATAAGTTTTATAGGGAAACTGTCATGACATTTGGATTCATGAGAGCGAGAACCCGCTTGGGGCGTGATAATGATTTAAGTTGACATAGGGAGACCTTGAGATTTCAAATACAACACAATGAACACAATGTCTGGCTTAGCATGCTGTGGCATCTGGATACTCTCACGTTATTCTTTCTCAGAATGTAATAGAATAGCTTGCTCTGCTATAAAATCCTACATATATAGCACATAACATACTGACTGGGACTGCCGACACATTTCTTTTATAATCGGTGAGAAGTTCTGGTAATATTCATGGAAAAATTCTTAAGTAGATAGAATTATAGTTACTGCTATGTGTGAGTAAGTAATAATATGTTGTTCGTGTTTCCCTACAAACTTGAAATTACGATTTAAAACCTTTTTATTATCCATGTAATTATCCTATGGGATTTTTGATTCTATTATTCTCTCGGGCTTTTGTATTGTTATCCTTTACTTTTTATACTCCGTTCTTTTGCTTTGAGATGTGAAAAATATTAAAATAGCGTAAATAAAGTCACAAAATTCTGCGCATATTTACATCGTAGGTAGATTACATAAAGGCTCGTACATATTTGGATTATATTATGATGCTGCTCCATATCTAGATATCGCTATCATCGCGTCCGCCGTCGTCATTCAATTTAGTTCAGCCTTTTGCATGTACATAAGTACTCAATATATTTCTTGTCTAAAAAATGATTTAGATTGTTCTGAAGTTTCAGAGACTATAACTATTTATTGCTAGCAAGAGAATACCGTAGATCTGTGTTATGAAATTCGTTTACAGTTTATATGTTAGGATACACCTGAATTATTACCAAATACAGATATTAGTAATATGTAATGTGCATTAAGGTAAAAGATCTACCAACCTACACAACCCATTACAAATACTTATCCTCCTCCTCCTCCCTGAAAAAAATGTCCGTGCTTATGAATCGTGGTTTGTTTTGCTTTGCTTTGGTTTGAATGTGCATGTAAAGGCTCGTAAGTAATGTTTAACTGCTCTCTTTTCCTTCTTCATAATCCTATTCATCACATTACATCACGTTTTTGCTAGACAATAGCATTTGTGTGAATTCCTGTATTTATTGTCAGCATCATTACCTTTGTAATTCATTGGTAAGCATTACTACGATGAAAGTAAGATTTTAAGAGTCTATAACAAATAGTACCTATTTATTTACTACACAATGCACTAACAAGATCTGACAGAACTAACCATAACAAAACAACGAGATTAAATCACTAGTTTATTTCATCTTTAGATTAGCTCTTAGCGTAATAACACTCTTCCTCATGAGATGCTGCAACTAGTACTCAATTGCTAATAAATATTGGACGATTCTTAGAAGTTTTTGGCTTTAATAATTGCTCTATGTTGCACATTATTGCAATGATCCTTAATTTTATGTGTAATATTAAATCATATTGCACACACGTAGTTTATTTCTATAAAAACTGGTCAAATATTTCGTTACATAATGAAATTAGTGCTTCGATCAAGTATACTCCTACTAATATAGTAAACTAATGCAGTTACTAAAGTGTTTATTATATTAGCAAATTGAATATTGAAAAGAGAATCTGAAGTGCCTTGCCTTGCTTTCATGTATTTACGTCCTCAAGCGAGACAAATGGAAATCATGTAATATGTTGTTTTCCTACTTGTGTGTGAGAGAAAAATGCTTTTCATCTTACTTCATTTAATAATGAAGCGTTCCACCCTGTAATTAGAATACAATAAGATTTTGGTAATACCTAATACTAATAGAAAAGGCGATGAGCCAATTGTGTGTGTAACTGTTTCGTTTTCAATACTCAACTGACTACTAGACTAGACTAGTAGAGAAGATTCGAGCGAAATTCCAACTCTATATAAATTGATTATATAGTTTACAATTATCCTATCGGTACTTCTATCTCATTACCATATAGCTTTTGCTATATGTATTGCAATTGCATGCATATATAAGCCTGTTAGTTGCAATTACGAATGGAGAGAGATGTTGGATTAGTTTGTTTAATTTCATTGAGCCAATCAAGCCAGCAAAGTTTCTACCCTTGTAGGCAAACCGTGTGGTTTGGTTTGGTTTTGATTTTGTTTGCATTAAGTTAGTAATATCTCTTTTGCGAAATACATACACAAGTCAATTCACTCCGTCATATTTTTCATTTTCTGGCCTGCTCTCGCTCGTACACAAACACAATTACGAACATCTTGCTTATCTTGCTGGTCTGGTCTGGTCTGCTCTGGTCTGGCCTGCTGCATCTACTTATATGCATGTAGCACACCTTCCTCTACATAATACACATACTGTACACTGTACAAAGTCGTAAAATGTGTGATAAATACATTTAGGTACTAACTAATGGAGCAGTTGACAGACAACCGACAGATGTACGGTACTTACATTATTACCACACAACATAACATAACAACCAGACCAGAGCATGTTTCATGTTAAAAAGACTCCACTCCTTTAATACAAAAATGTATAGGAAAACAGAAAACAGTATAGATTTACTTGTAGATAGAAGTCATCGTCATGCATTCATTTCAAGAATAGAGGAAAACCTACTACTGATAGTAGTATTCAACGTTCACCGCCCCAATATATTATCAATATGAATTTCTATCATCTATACACGCATACGAATTCTTTATGCCTGAATACTTTACTAGATATCCAATATCTTTCACTATGAACTATGAACCTAACAAAGACTAGACGAAAGAATAGTAGTAACAATAATATACAGATACAGATGGGGAACATATTTTACGTACCTAAAATTTATAGGTGGTCTGGTCTCATAATATGTACTTGGGTATGTATGTACCTACTTTAATTTAGATATAATACAAATGAATGGAGTTCTTTCATAATCTCATAACCTACGAAAGGACAGGACACAATCTTATAAGCATACATAGCAACATCAACATCCGCTGTAAGCCCAGCGGCTGTTTTACATGTTATGGTGTAGTAATAGTAATAGCAATACAAAGTTAGACAATAACTAACGAGCCTGGTCTGCATATTACGTACATGTATGTACTTACACTTACTTTTATAAATAAAAGTTTGTAAGTTAAATAGAAATACAGTACACTAGCAAGAGTAAGAAAGAAGGTATAATATATAATGTAATGTGCAGAGTAAAGGAAAGATACAATTTAACAACCAAAACCAAGACAAGGCATATTTAGTGAGTGAGTGAATGCAGTCGAAGCTGAAGCCTGCTGAAAACACATAGCAAATCATCATCCACCAAAAACTCGATACTACTTTCCCTCCTCAGAGTTTCAGTTGACTAACGGACATCACCGACTCAACATTACTCTTCTTCTGACCTTACTTCTAAGTTCTTCTTGACTTTTGTGAGCCGAGGAGTAAATAAGCTGAACTTGAATATTAACTCAACGCAACTTAACGGGCATCTCTGTAATTTCAAAGTGTAAGTTTTTTGTGAATCGATATCTACTACTACCTATACCACTTATTTACCTCTTTGTATAGCCTGTAGCTATAGACATTAACTGTTGTCCTGTCTGTAGTACGATATTATAAGTAGTAGTACCATATGAACTTTGATCTGGAGTGAATTAAATAACTAGCTACTGTAAAATACATACTGGTTAGCTTACTGTAACTTTTTGATACATAGTAAGTAAATAGAGAAAAGAGTTAGTTCAATGTAACTCTTGCTTATTTATCAGTATCTATTCTGTGACACGTTTAAGAGTTATACTATACTACACATACAACTACAAAAATCAATTCTTCTGTACCGGCTTAATATTCATGTACATTTTCTTCTACATACATACTTATATAAGTACGTAATATCATTTTGCATTGCGTAATACCTATTTTCATGGACAGAGCTAGAGGAATATTAGAATTGTATCAAATACAATTTTGCATGATGTACATACATGGAATTTGTATGCAAATTATGTAAGTACCGAGCTAAATATGGCTTTATATAGGAAAGCTACATTTACATTGAATAAAGACATAGTGCACAGCTCTGCAGCTGCAGCTATGTATAATAAATATTTGCAAATGACAGTTTTGTTTAGTTATTAATTAACTCTATCCTGCAGTTGCAGTAGGTAGTAGGTACTTGTACTTACTCATAGTGTCCAGTCGTAAAATGCTAGTTTTAAATAAATAATTTCCTTCCTCTGGCCATCCCAAATCTTTTTATAGCTCTGTAAAGTCTACATATGCATGTGTAGGGTAGACGCAAAGCAAAAACAGTTAAATTGTATTGCATCATTGCATCCTTTTTAATTTTCTCGCCCAAATCGTAGGTAGTAGCTATTTAATGCATCATTCAAATCTCCGCATCTATTTAATCCAGGCAGACGCATCATTAATTCTGTTTTAATCTCCTCTCCGTGCATGTTCTATATTTATGTAGCAAACCTTATACCTAACTTAACTAGTATATGTTCTACAGATTTGATCTGATATACAAATACTATTTGCTTCGCTAGACAATGTATTATAGGAGGTGGCTCTGGCTGTAGATATTAATAGAAGAGTACTATTCGGGTATTATATATTTAAAAGCAGGATACATTTATTATGGAATTGAATGATCGATAAGATTTCACCTTGACTTACCTTTTCCTTGATACAAGTATATCTACTACAATGTAGTATGTAGGTTATACATGGAGATGTTGTTTGCTGCTGCTGGATTGGATTGTAGTAGAATTCAATGCAGCATTAGATGTCCTTATTCTTCTACATGTATATTTTAAGGCTGAAACCTAACAGCTGCCTAAGTATTGCCTATGTAAGAATGCATGTATCTTTTATAGATCTTTCAACTTGCATACTATGTAAGGCAAAGGCTGGCTGGCATCTGCCTTTCGAGCATCTTCAGCAAAGCAACATAACATAAAGTTGTATTATTTGAAGGCTTGCTTGCTTTAGTCGTCATCGACAGAAGAGACGAGAACTTTTAGCTCAGACACACAATTTGCTGGCTCACTGACTGGACTAACTTGAATTTCGGTACCTTAAACCTTACAACGATTTATTACAACTTTAACTTTCCTATATCATAATACCATCAGTTTAGTATTAGTTGTATTCCTAAAGAGTCCTTGATAGATGTTTACGTAGTTTTATAGTTGATAAGTATTTAGTACGTGTGTGCATTATTATTTTGTCTTTGAGTTTCAGTCAGACTAACTAACTCGCACACGTACTCGAGTCGCCTACGCAAAAAATTAAGCTCTGCCTTGGCGAGGCTTAACTTTGCATTTATAAGTATTGGACGAAGGATACAAGTCTCTAGCATTTAGTTCATCCGATATTATCATCTCAGTACTACTCAGTCAGCAGGATCACATCACTTTGCATCAGGATTGTAACTTATTTTAATAGAATTTTTCATATTCTAATGTTATTAGACTTTCTGTCATCACTATCACTATCTCGAGACTAATTTATCGTCTAGAGTCAGAGTAACTATAACTTATCACACCAGGCCAGATCAAACTGTCTTCACACTGTTCATACTGTACTTTTTACAAATCTATAGGTATTATCTCTAAAGCTATTAAAAATATCCCTCTTTAGTGCTACGTATTTTATTTATAAGACTGACAGCATTGCTGAGCAGGCCATGATTTGCCATGCCCCAGTAATTGCACTCTCTGTAGTAGTATCACTAATGTATCTATTTAAATGCATTTAAATTTGTGATAGCCGAATGATTTATGTAAGTGAAGGCCTGTGTTCATATAAATAACTGTAAAATTAGTATAGACTATACACCAGCATCATAACATCGATCCTTCTTTGCTGTAGCACTAAAGATAAAGTAAGATAAGACGCAGATGAGTTTTTACGATTGGTGTAACAAAGTGATATTAACTATTACCTACTAACTATTGCTAAATTGACACATTTTCCTTTGTTTTTTAGCTAAAGAGTTTGCTTTCAGTTATCTGCATGCGTTAAAGAGCATGTACATAATATAATATTATATCAGCTAGTAATTCGTAACACTCTGAGTCTGACCTAAATTGTTGGAAATATCTTCCATTAGATTGAGATACATTGCTAAGTGCATTTCATAGAATCAGCAGATTGCAGATTGTAGGATAATTGATAACAGCATAAGAGTAAGCAAAAAATACGTAATTGAGTAATAAAGCGTTGATTGTTGGATCTGCCCAGTAATAATTGACGTGTCATTCAAAATACATTTACATAGTTTAATTCTTAATTCTATTCTTCCCTTTCAGGAGCCTTTGGATTGGAAACCCACGTCCCTAAGCAAAAGATTTAATTTCGAAGGAAAGGATTTCATAACAGATAACACTAATTTGTCATCATGCCAAACTGTCCCAAATGCAGCAAACCCGTATATTTTGGTAAGTACTTTATAACTATTTAATTAACTATCTCTCAGCTACCAGCCAGCTATAAAACTTTGTCCATTTTGCCTTCCTAGACAATCTGTCAATGTTCAATTAATTGGCAATACTATTCTTACATTTGCATTTGTACTAAACTGTGATTTGGCAACGGAAGTGGGAAATTGCAATTAATAATGTGTATCATTGGCTAACGTAGTTATTCCATATATACTCATTAGTTTATTTTTTGCAATTGCAAATTGTAACTCTTCCTTTAGCTCAGATCTACTTTTTTATTTTATGTGTAGGTATGTTATGTGTGCACATATTTAAATGCATTTAGAAACCTTTGAAATGGGGAAGCGATAAAAAGACAAACAATGTATTGTCAAATAGTTGCGAATGATAATGCTAAAGTGTTTGATGAGATCAATGCATGTTCATGCACTGCACTGCGCTCGTTTCGTGTCACATTCAACACACTCGCTCACCTGTTCACTTCTACGACTTCTTTTCAAGCAAGGAAGACTGTCACTGTCATATTTTCGCTTACTGCGCTTCAGAGGAAAGTTAACAGTAACAAAACAACAGACAAATACAAACGGAATCCGCTTTGTACTATATTATTTAGATGCACATGAGTTGCGTTGTCTGTCTGATCTGATCCACGACATGGCATGGCAGGACTCTGCCGTGTCACTCTCACTAACACATTTGCAGTCACTCAAATATATGCTAATTACATTAATGGTTAAGTATTAATCATCCTATTAACTAATTTTCAGTCAGTAGAGTAGAAGTCACAGCCAGAGAAAACGCTAAAGCCATAAAGACAAGCCAAATTACGTATTACACTGCATTTCTGTATTCCTTATGTATTGTTTCCATTCAATTCTAGTTCAGTAGTGGCAACCGTATGTCTAAGTGAACGGAAACGACTATTGTCACGTTAGAAAAGCAAATAGCGAAATGCAAACAGTTTTCTAATATTTTATTATGTTAATACAAATAGTATTTACAAACGAAAGAGTTATTACCACATGCATACAGAATGCCATTTTCACATCTCAAGATAATTTACGATGTTAGAACCTACAAATTAATTATTGATTTATAAGTTCACACGTTTTTAAATATCATAAAATATCATTGGCAAACTATTTTGCAATCTTTCGTTTTAGTCAACACTACTGTATTGAGAAATCAGGTCTAAAATATTTACAGTGTCGAAAGATTAGATTTGCTAACTGAAAGATATTTGTCTTGCTGATTAAAGTTTTCTTAACGTGTGTAATGAAGTAATTTTTTGTTTATAATGCCTGGTTAGCACAAGATTCGATTAACTCGATACTTTTAGTGTAACTTATTCTGTCAGGCTTATTATTGGGAAGAAAAAAAATAAGGCATGAATGTCCCCTCGGCTCTGCTCTTCAATAATAATAATAATAATATGATGTGATAGCCATTAAGTTTAATGAGGCTATCTGCGCTCATTCATTTCGTGCTGTCGACAATCCTCTTTCACCGGATTTCTAAAGAGTTGGCCAGACCAGACCATACCACTAGGGCTCATGATTTATAAGTACAACATTATTGTATACTGTACTTATTGTATTCGTTACGTATAACTACTATTTATTTGTGCTTAGGTATATACGTAAACATCATTTGAAGATGAACTTATGTACTAAGAACGTGTATAATACAACGTGCACATAATTTACTTAGGTATTTTTTAAATGCATGATCTTGCATAGAGCTTTAGGTATTATCATGGTTTGTTGAATACGTTAAATAAAAATATTAGTAAGTAAATAGTACACTGTACTTACAGACTTGCCTACTTACAAATATTAGTCACAAAAATACATGCACATTGATGATAATATGTAACCTGAATGGTATGATGATGCTAATCTTGTGTTGTGATGATAGTAAAGGGTAATGAGCACACTTCATCATCATAAATACATATAGTACACACTCTAGAAAGGATTTTCTTACTTAAATAGCGTTGTAGATTGAGCAGAACACTTTAGAGCGGTGATCCATTAAATTTGCATGGAAAATTTTAATCTCATTCCATCTTTTCTTCCCATCACATCACATCACTTAAGTCATAATAGCTGTACATGTATATGAGTGAGCAAGGCAAGGCAATGTGGTTATAATATAAGTATTTACTATGCTTACGCATGTTTTGTATCATCATGAGTTAAGGATTGCTAATAACATCTTTGTTTCCTTGTCCATCCCATGGCAAGCATTTTAATTGCGTTCTTCTCAAACTCGTAGGAAGGTCCCGTTTTTATTGTTTATTGTTTTTCCTTAATTTTGGTCATGAATTCAATTTTCAGACGGAAGAGTAGCTTCAGTTTAACTTTAATGAGAAGACACCTTTTGGCTTATAGCTTACATATTTCTCTTGTTTCACTTAATTTTCCCATATTATGGCACAGTAATTTGCGTAGATGGACTCTCAACCTCAATTTGATATATTTTTGTAGAAATGAGCCAGTGAGCTTGTTTCTGTTGTGTTCATGCTCATCCCTTTATAGCTATTAGTAAGCTAAGTTAGGTACAAACAGTTGCATAGCTAAATGGAAACTTTAACATATTAACATCTAAACAACAATCATCATTATATTGTAGATAGCATGTTAAATAGTGTGGGCATTGCATTTGGAGGATGAACGATGAACAAAACAAACTTACATGTAGATAGTGGTTCACATCACACACAACCATAAAAAGAGCAACAACATTTATTACTATAGAGTATAGACATACACAGGAGTTCATCTTCCCCAATGACTGCCATCTTCTACTTCTATTTGTCATTATGGTATATGACTAGGTATGACATGACACTATTATTGTGCGTTATAAGTTATAGTAAAGGGTAAAGATCTAGATTTTCTTAACTGTTCAGATCAGCCCAACTAAAGAATTGCACAATGAAATTAGTCGGAACATTTTCACACAATGACAAAAGAACGAAGTACAAACGCTATGTCATTGTGTCAGTGTACAATCTAACTACTTGTATCCATATACGTTATGCGTAACATTCTAAAATCTCGAATGACAATTTACTGACTGCAAAGCAATGCCTGAGTACAAAATTGCAATTATGTTAGGTACAATTGTAGTGGCTAGTCTACGTTCATACATAGTTTGAGTAAATACTACTGGTGAATACACAATTTATTGTCAATAACTGCTTAGGTATTCGCTTAAAGCAAGAAAAATAATTGTCATTTTAATTTATTTCATTACAGCCGAAAGGAAATCTTCCTTGGGCAAAGATTGGCACTCGTCTTGCCTGAGATGTGAGAGATGCAACAAGACTCTTACGCCTGGAAGCCATGGTACATGAATTTATTGTTCATAATTAGATCATTTTCTGTGCTCTAGTTTTAAGTTTCATTTATTTTACTACAATATGTCTCGAGGATCATTGCTAATCTTATTGTTCCTTTTTGCAGCGGAACACGAATCTAAACCGTATTGTCACAAGCCATGCTATGCAACTCTTTTCGGACCGACAGGTATGTTTCCAAAATTATTTTCATATAGTTTAAATAAAGTTGTATTTATCAATTAGCTATTTGTGGTATTAAATGGGTTATTATCTGTATTTTGTAGGATATGGTCGCGGTGGAGCAGCTGAGAGTTTCATTTACAATCCCGTACCGGCAACTGTGGCTAATGGACCTGCTTTGAACCCAGTTGTTCCAGTTCAAACCGCGTCAGCCACAGCTACCAACTAAATCTCTCTACGTAATGTAACCAACATCCACAGAATGTAATCTTGATCAATTACCCACCTACACAATATAATCGATTTCATTCCAAAAATATCTTCAAATCTTCACATACACACGGTATCTAAACATTCTACTATACATAGAAAAGTCTGAACACTTTTTCCTTTCTGAATTTATTCATATTGTTATGTTTCATACACAAAACAAACCAACCAACAATAAGCAAAGCAGCATTCCTATATTCTAACTCTAACTGTAGAACAATCTAAATCGACCGCAAAGAAAAGAGAGTTAGAGTTGTAAAATCCATTTGTTCCATTCCCTTTCAAAAAGTCTGCTACTATTTACAATAGACTCTAGACTAGACTACAAATACAAATACATTTAGAACTACTATACCTACTACGAGTAACTATTTCTACCGAATGTTCCAGAAACATTCTGCACAGTTGCCCATTGACCTGGATAATTCTAAAGTTATTAGAAATGCATAGAAAAGGTGTGGTATTGTATGGACGAAAGCTTAATGATTGTTGTTGAATGAGACTCTATTGTAGTACAATTACAATTACTTTTACTTTAACTCGTTAACAGGTAGCTAGTACTATTTCTTTGTTGTCTAACTAACCTAATCACTTTAGAAAAGTTATATGCTTCTGTTTGTGTCTGAATTACGTAAATACTATATATCATGTCATTACTTTACAATGTCAGTAAGCTGTACTGTAACTGTATTTCTAACTTCTACTTGTACCTCTTAGCATCTAGGAACCAGAAAACTATGAACACAATGAAAAACAGTTATACTATACAATACATGTATCTTAATTCATAATTCCGAATCAATAGAAAATTATAATGGTCGAGATTCGAGAAATCAAAAGCTGTTTGAGTATTTTCTTCGGGAAATTGTGCCAATATTTCATAACTACTTACAGCTACAGCCAATGAACCTAAAAGAGTAAACACTGCACTTGCCAATGATAATAATCCTTTCAATTTCAATAGAAAACTTTCAGGCAAGCAAAAAAATCAAAGCAAGGCCGCAGTGCAGTGAAATCATTAGATCATACCATATCCGAGCAGATTATTGGACTTACTAACTTGCAGTGTCATAATAATAATATTTCAATTGCATTGTCTGTGCAACAACCTTCTGTCTGACATAATTACTCAAAGTAACCTGCAAAACACAAAAGAAATATGTAGCTGATATGATAATTGATGGAAATCTAACTAATTATAATTACTGTATACCTGAATGACTGTGGTGCTCTCCTTTCCTTCTAAATATCTACAGAACTATACTATATTACTGTTACACACCTCCAGAGAAACTAATTTAACTCGAAGCAAAATGGTATATTATATATAAGTATATTATAACTATAGGTATCATAACTAACAGATTATACACAACAGTTGGCTAGCTAGCTTGTTCCATAAATCCTTTTAATGAACACCCATAAAATATATATGTAGTGTTGCTACTACTAATCAGAAACTAATGAAGTACCTCGAATACATTTAAAGAACTTGTCTGTAATGCTGAAAGATAAATGTGTAGCAACACAGACCAATAAAATATAATTACATAATACGTACGTACGTATTTAGATACATTAGTAATTAATAAACTAATGTGAATGTTAAAGGTAAAGTAGTTGTAGCTAACCAAAACCAGATTCTATATACTGTTGGCCCCATAAACAATCTAATATTGGTAGGTACTACACTGTCCCGTTAAGGAAGATATTATCAAATCAGATCAGTTAAATGTTAAATAATTTCTCTTTTAACTGTTTACCGTTTATGAGAGTACTATCGCTTTCTTATACAATCTCTTGTTTTGGATTAATTTCTGCTTAAATACTTGTAGCTGCTAATTGTCAAGAAATAGTTAAATAGTTGTCCCAATGCTTTCCTGTGCAATGTATTATAACACATTAAAGTCTATCAAAATTATAAAGAAGATTAACAACTTCCACTATTCCTAGTGTTACCAGTTTCCCTACATGTTTACAGATTTTGTTGTTGTTTTGCTACATTGTATATTCAATTGTGTTTTGGCCAGCTTTGTTCAACAACTAATTCTATGTAGTTGCAATCTTACGATTATTAACAAGTTGTATTACAGATATAATAGAGTATTGGAAAAGGCAGCTATTATCGATAAGGCATAATGATTGAGTATTTCTCTTCCATAATAACATCTTTATAATATTGTATTCTGTATAAGTTGGATCTTTAATTAGCTTTAGTAAACAATTTATGTAGTGATTTATTATAACTGTGCATACGGACTATGTATGTTTACTATTTACTGCATATTCTACCTTGACTTGATCTTTTCAAGCTATATTATTATTATTATTATTACGCAGTTATCGTTATTATTGTAAGTATTGTAATTGTAATCATCTCTAAGTATTATGTATTATGTACTAATGAACTAATGCTTAATCCCATAATTTCTTTTATGTACGCTTTTCTATGTTCTAAGAGAGATTTTTTCTTTGATACTTATTTTCTCAATTTTCTTGTAAGGGTAAATAGTAAATTCTCAATACTAATTGCCGATAAGCAGCTGGTTTAAAGTTAATAGTAGTTTACATATTTGTTATATGAATTTCGTCAGAAAGATTCTTCGTAGAGTATAAGATTATTAACATTATCTGCTGAGCACTAGCGTATGTATAAGTGACAGCCAGCATTATGCTACGTTAGATTTACTTTAAATGTATGTATGTAGGTAGTTGGTAGTGTAAGTATAGTAAATTCATTGCCTTCCCTTTTTGCTATTGTCAATGCATTGAGTGGCAAGCAATGAAAGTTTAATTGGCTGTTTTCATTTGAGAAATTTGTGCAAACTAGTCCTTTCTGACGTTTATGCTAATATATAGCGAATAATAATTAAATGGGTAAACTAGCTAATGCTAACATTATTATTACAGTGGAGTTTGTGCAGCGATCATTTTCGCTCATTGTGTATTGTAATGTAATTCTCTTATTAATAATTGTTGCCCAATAGAAATCATAATGTTGTCTTACAATTAGCTTTCGAAGCGGCTAATGAATTTTTACAGATTGCTTTGTTCTCTTCTGCGTTAATTAAGGGATGGAGAAAATATTCCACTTTGGGTAAATTACGTTATTATTGTAATTGTATGTAAGTTCGTCCAAATAAACGTACTCACTTCTCACTCAATTGTATTTCGCAGTTTACTATTTACATATTTGCAATTTATTGAGCATGAATAAGGAACATATATTTTGCGAATTGGACACAAATTACAATGAGAATTTTGAGAATTAATTTTCTTATGGATTATAGGAAATTAACTAATCTTGGGAATATATTGTTCATTTAATCCCGTATATCAGCACTGCATTTTCTTCTTCGTTCTATTATGCCTTGAGCTTGAACCATATGACAGCAATAATTAGCTTTGCCAAACCTATTAGTGCTAGCCAACAGATATTGTTCGAGCGAGGTTTTGTAACATCGACTTTATTTCGCATTGCTTTAAATTCAAGCCATTCTTTCCGAATTGCTGGATCACTGGGACCCCAATCTTCTGCTGGTTGCAAAGACCCAAAGAATCTCTAAAGAAATGCAGATTTATGTATACCACACATCACAATACATTTCACGGGAGAAGTTTCAAAATTGAATATTGTATTAATTATGTTTATACTTCTTTAAACGATCCTGCAGCTTTGGTCATAGCATAAGCAGCAAGAGTTGGAAGAGACATTATTGCAATTACAGCCAATGAGATGCCACATGCTGTCAATAGAATATTGAAAGTTTAGTTAGCGTCTGTATTTACACATTTTTGAGCCTCCTAATATTTCCATCGATAAAATAAACCATTGCAAAACGGATAAATACCTGTGGCAACTGTGGGATAATCTTTGTCATTATATTTTACGTCAGGATCAACATAAAGCGAGTAGATGAGAATGATCGTAAGCCAAGGTGGAATTATATATTTCCAACTAAAAGTAGAAAGAACGGGAAAACTAATAAAAAGCTCAAACCAAGTAAATTCAACCAAATATTTAAAAAAAGTGTATACTTTGATATTTAAAATTATCATATACTTTCCATAATTTCCAGTACCACCCAAGCTTAATTTTCAACATGAATTCAATATCCAAGATGAAATTATCAACACCATAGACCCAAGCAATTGCTGTAACTTCCGTAGCAGCAGTAATAAAAATGATAAAACTAGCTCCGTAAAAATCGACTAAATTAAATATCCATTGGCCTCCCTAATTATAGTAACATTAAATAATTAATTATTATTTACCTATTTGCAATTATGTCAATGGAAAGGGATGTAAAATGATAGCTATTAAATTAAGAGGTTACTGGTGTCACGTAAGGAAGTCCGACGAAAAATCCCACAACACAAACTATGACAGTGATAATCCTTTTTGAAACCTTCGGAAATCCGTCTGTAAAGACTGAAATTACTGCACCAGCATCCGAAGACATACTTCCAAGGCCAAGGGCGAATAACATTAGGAAGAATATCACGCTGAAAAACTGGGGAAAATCTTGTACTTATTAAGCATGTACTTATTTATGCATAATTAATTAGTTATCAAATTCGTAAAGGGATCTATAATTATCCAATCTTATTAATTTTGTGCTTACCTGAGGACACCAGGTGAATTTGGCTATTGCTTCGGCATATCTGAACATAACAATTAAATAAAATTATGTATGCATTACATTTAAAACTCTTTAAATTTTCAAATCCTATGTATACTATGATTAGATATTTATTTCTATTTACGAGATAAATGCAAGTGATCCTCCTCCATCTACACGTTTAAGCAGATCTGAAACGCTCATACCTAGCTCTTGTGATAGATTTCCCAAAACAGAAAAAATTGTTATGCCAGCCAAAAACGATGTGAATGTGTCCACTAACTGCAAACCAAAGTATAAAGTCTCATTGCAATTTGCAATACATAAGTAATTAGTATATCATTAATTAACCAGTGATGATAAAAATCAGTTTACGCTTATGATAACTGCATCCCTGCAAATTCACAAATACCACAATTAATCCATCTTCTCACTCACATTACAGTTAAAAGCCAAAAATAAATTATGATCAGTTACTTGTAAATATTTTGATTAAATTTATTGTAGGAGGAAAACATAGTGATAGTTCCAAACCCTGTAAATGTAATCAATTTAATAAATTCATCAATTTTTATCAATAACATGAAATTCCGAAGCAAGCATGATTGTACAAATGCAACATAAGTTTACACTATATTGTATATACATAGGTGTATTATCATTAATTCACCTGTGTTTAAAGAAAAGAAGCATTGAGTCACAGCTTGGTACCAAATCTGCAATAAATTAAATCGTAATAAATAAATTAAATATTCTGTAACAAGATCTCCAGAACGTTAAGATACGAGTAATAAATAAACTTAAATCCAATTTTTTTCTGACCTGAGGATCAAATAGTCTTTCCCAATCAGGTGTAAGCAAAACTTTCAGACCTCCGGAGGCCCCTATGAAAAGTATTTAATCGTAATTGTGTTTTTGTAAACTTGGCCCTCTCTTGACTCTTATTTCACCCATTAATTTTGGTAATCGTTGTTCTTCATGTATTTACCTGGTAAACTGACCCCGCGTCCAAGAAGTATAAAAAGGACAACATAAGGAAATAAAGCAGTGAAATAGGCAAATTTTCCTGCGCTCTTTACACCTGAGAAATTTGAGGCTAAAATTAAAATCCACGTAAAGAGTAATCCTAAAGATAACCTCCAGTCAGGAAGCCCAATCCCATCATCAATATTATCCAATTCTCCAACTACAAAATTACTATAAGAAAATTTATTTTATTCCTTTGTTTATGTTTTAAAATAATTTCAGTAATAAGTAATATTTTTTTATTTTTACGTACTTGAAGTATAAGTCTGTTAAACTGCGATTTCCTTTAGCCGTGTTACTATTTATACATTCTCCAGCCCACTCGGGATCACAATGAGCCCTTAATTCAGAAAGCAAATTTTTTATTTCCGTACTAAAATAAATATTTTTGCAGCAAAATATTTCATTCTTGATTTGAAAACTACCAGGGCAAAACTTTTTGAAATGAAGCCCCGAAATAGAAAACAGCCAAAGCCATGAGGGAGCAGTAGTAAGACAAAACTGCCATTGTAGCCAAACAAGTTGCGTAACCGATTCTAAATCACAAAAAATACTGTACATATAGTCGTCCACATAAAAGTGAGTAATATAATTGCTGCAATTTAATTTACTAATCATACTACACACTCCCACAAATACTGTATATTTGTATCATTCAAAAACACAATAATATTATGCATTCAGCAATTTTATTGGAGTAATTACCCTTTAAAGAATGGAGAAATTTTCCAACATTTTATTTGACTGCAAGATGTAAACTGGCCTAGACAAAGTTCCAAGAAAAAAATTGGGCGGCCAATAAGGAAAACCACAAAGAGATATGCAATTATAAAAGCACCGCCCCCATTTTTTGACTGTTTTTGAAACATTAATTCAATTAAATAAGTAAAAATTGCATTTATACATAAATGTCATTCTGAATGTGGGTGGCCTACTAAAGTAACTGGAAAACGCCAAATGTTTCCCAACCCAACACTCATTGCGATACAACACAAAAGGAACTCTATTGGGCTGTCCCATTGTCCTCTTTTTTGTATTACAGGCTCTACAGCTTCTGGTTCTGGTCCAGCATGGGAAACGGTACTATCTCCAATAATGTCATCCTAAAATATACACATTATTGAGCGTTATTTATAGAATTGCATGAGCATATAGTTATGAAAAATTGCATTGTTCAAAGTACTTTTGTTTGAGTATTTGGGATTTCATCGGCTAAAGTAAGCTCAGGTGGTGGCACGGTAGCATTCACGGAGATTTCATTTTGCGACTTCAAGAATTAAAATTTTGCAAAAGCAAAAAAATGTTAGAGAGTATGGTATTATTGGTATTTACATTAGTATACCTATATATTTGTAGTACAAGCAATCATCTAGCTATATAATAAAAAAGTACACGAACTCACCATTTATTCAATTTTTAAGTTCCAGAATATGAAAGTTGAAGATATTCATTTGCATTCAGAAAATAAAGTACAAAAAATGTTACGCATTTACCTTGATATGTTTTATTCTTATACGGCCTTACGACAGAGTTTCTACATACAAATATGTACCTAAATACCTATGCAAACAATGATCTTTAAAAATCTCCCCCGGGTAACAAAATATCGGACATTTTCGGATAAGACAACAAACTGTTACTTTGCCTACATGCCCTCGTTTACGAGTTTCTTCTGATGTGATCAATAAACCGATATATCGGATTTAACAATCCAAAGCAAAGAGTTCTTCGGAGATGTTGCTTTGTGAAAGTTACTAACTTTGAAATAGAGCTTTTAGTAGAACATTTTTGCAAGTGTAAAAGTAAATGGTTTAATAATCCTGTTCAAGAATCCCATAGATTATCAGTTACAAATAAAACTACCATTCGAAATGGACGGAGATAGCCACGTATTAGTTCAGAAGGAGGATAAACCCTTATTCAAAGGAGTCCAGTAATATTTCATACAAACTATGTTGTGGTCAACACATGATTAATTCATATTTATGCAATAATAATCATTAAAATAATGTGTACCTAATTTGTATTGCTTTTATTTAGAATGACAAAAGAATACCTCAAAAAACATTGCAGGGACTTGAAACTTTATTCCACTCCGTACCTTAATGATGTGCTGTATTTGCACTTCAAAGGTAAGAATTTTAGCCAAAGAAAAAGTCATCTCTAAATATGCAAGCGAATAGGCTCCAAACTGTAATTACCTATGTATATATGTTGATAAGGATTTTCCAAAATTGAGAACCTTGAGGAATATACCGGATTGAAATGTCTCTGGCTGGAGTCGAACGGAATCCGTCAAATTGGTAACTTGGAAAACCAAACGGAACTTCGCTGTCTCTATCTCCACCAAAATCTCTTGAAAAAAATTGAAAACTTGGAACCTCTCCAGCTTTTGGATACAATTAATCTCAGCAACAACATGATTCACACAATTGAGAATCTAAGTCAGCAAGCATTATTTTGAGCTAATTTTTACTGCATTTGAGTACCTACTTAGTATAGTACATGATCATAATGTAAGTATGTGGTGTATGTAGGCTGTATCCCGAAACTGAATACATTGCAAATAACGCACAATTACTTGGAAACTTTTGAGGATATTCAGCATTTACAGGAATGTGTGCATCTTTCCATCGTTGACCTTGCACACAATCGACTGAGTGATCCGAAAATTATTGAAGTACATGTTCACTTTGTAAATTAAAATCAATCTCTGAGGAAAGGGAGAATTGTTTTCCATTTTATTCTTATATTGCCATTCTGTATTACAGGTTTTCGGCAACATGAAAAACTTGCATGTATTGAACTTGGTAGGGAATCCAGCGGTCCGAGCATTTGACCAATATCGTCGACATATGGTTAACGCATGTGTAAGTATTTTCTAATTGAGCAATTTTATTACTAGCGGTATGCGGTATTAATTACGCTTGAATGCATTTTTCAGAAACTGCTCACATATTTAGACGATAGACCTGTTTTTGAAAAGGAACGCGCTTGCTTCGAAGCATGGTAACCACAGAACATTTTAAGAGACTAAAAATATTTTTCTTTTCAATTTTGCATGTAAATAACTTTTAATTTGAATACTAAGGGCTGTTGGAGGTCGGGAGGCTGAAAACGAAGAAAGAGACAGATGGAATGAGAGAGAACAGCAGAAAATGCGTGATAGTGTGAACGGTAGTAATAACCATCTTTGAGACTACGATAAAATCATAACTGTAATAATAAAAGTTGTAAATAAATTATGGGTTTGCAGAACTGATGCAGCTCAAAGAGAGAAATATAGCAGCCAGGCTAAAGAGGGAACAAGAAATGATTGAAAAAGGAGCTGGAGGAGATTTTGAGGAAGGCAGTACCGCTGATGTAAAAAGTATTATAGATTCTCTTGTCGATTCGTGTTGCCAAGATCCTAATGATTTGGTCGATAATGAGAATGAGGTTCAATCCTCAATGGACGCTGAGATTTCTGAAATAATGGATTCCATCATAAATAGAGTGGTTGAAAAAGAAATGGCTGATGCATCTGATAATTCTACGCTGGATGGAGATATCGAAAAATTAATTATCACTCCAGCTGACAGTGAAGAGTACACCGAAGAAGATCTGCAAAGGAATTGCAAATGGTATCTCACTCAGACACAAATTGATAGACTATTTGGAGCTGAAGATGTATCTTCAGATGAGGAAAATGGAGCGGAAACGGAAAGGGGCTCAAAGAGTTCTGAAAGTGAAGAGGAATTGAATAAGGATACTAAAGATGGCACAGAAACGGATAATGGCGATGAGGATTTTGCCAATGAATATAGGGTTCCAAGGGCAAGCCCACAAAGTAGCACAATTTCGTTACACTCTGGGTCCGGGATAACTGAAGATAGCAGCGGACGAAGTTCTTCTGAAGATGAATCTACTACAGATAGCCAACTGAAAAAAATGGAAAATTATTTTGGAATGAGCGGGAAAAATTCTATGGAGAGCTATGAGAAATTTCTCACAATTAAGTTGCCAGGCAGTCGTACGGTAAACATTTCCCTCCCAGAATCCACACAGTATGTTGGCCAAAACTTTGATTTGGAGGAAATTGAAAACGATATCAAGGAAATAGACAAAGAGATCAAAAAAATGGAAGAGGAAGAATTATCAAAGCAGCAAAGTACTCATGAGGCCCTGGAAGAACTTCGTCATGCCCTGAATGACTATACAAATTTTGTGGGTACGATGGGGAATTACGATGGGGAATTTGACGAAGATAATTTGGAGGATACTCCGATAATTGTAAATGGTTTACTAGAAGATGAAGAGCCTGAAACCATACAAGCGATTCAGGAACAGCATAAAGTAACCACAAATCTCGAGAGAGAATTTAAGATCTTGTGCGATTTTGAAGATAAATTTTTAAAGTGCACTGAAAATCATGACCCTTTGTCTGATCAAACAAAATCAATTGAGCAAAAGTTCAACCAATTAATGCAAATGAACCAGGATATCATGGAAGAGAGCAAAAAAATGGAAGAGATGGAAAAATACGAGGAAGCTCTGCAAATCAAGTTTGATCATATGTCCGCATTTGACGAACAAGTAAAAGCATTGGATGACGAGATTCAAAAAATTCAAGCCGATTTATCATCCGAGTTGCAAAAAATTTGCTCTGAAACATCCGATATGGTAAATGAATTGGTTATGGAAACAGAATTTCTTCGGAATTCTCATCCTGAATTGGAATTGCCAATCGATGACAAAGACGAGGAAGATATCCCTTCAGAAGCAGATGAAGACGAGAAAGAAAATTATGATGACAATTTTGACAATGTTGGTAGAAGTGTGGGTGTGGACGAAGTTGATTAAATACTATTAAGGGGCACTCATAAAATAACATTCAACAGTAATAACTACAGTTTTCCCATTTACAACAACTTTGCCATTAAATATCATGTAATAATATGTATCGTAATGATATGTACAGGTATTCTGTTTTAAAATAAATTGCATAATTTAATATTTCAATATCGTTGCGAATGAAATACTTGTATTAATGCTAATACTGTAAAATAATTAAAATTGCTTCGATTGCTTGTACGCTATCCAGTCTCGGCGATCCTGGGCGTTTCTTGGACCCCAATCCTTTCGAGGTTTTAAAGATTGAAGGAATCTCTATAGAAATTAGACACACAAATTAGATAGGTACTTGGTAAAAATTAGTGGCATTATCAGCAAATTAATTTAAGCTAACCTCTACAAATGATCCTTCATATTTTGACATGGAGTGATAACCAGAGATAGGCAATGCTAGCAATGCGGCAACAACGAGTAGCCATCCAAAGACTAAAAACGAAAAAAAAGTTAATATGCACCATACGCCATAATATTAATAATGTAAGAATATTATCGAGGTTATTATTATTACCTGTAGCAATGGTAGGATACGGTTCGCCATTGTACGTAATTGTGCTATCCTCAATAAGAGAGTAGATTAGGATACCAGTAAGTCCAACTGGAATTACAAATCCCCTAGAAAACAA
The DNA here is from genome assembly GCA_034694165.1 of Tomocerus mixtus. Classification (NCBI taxonomy): domain Eukaryota; kingdom Metazoa; phylum Arthropoda; class Collembola; order Entomobryomorpha; family Tomoceridae; genus Tomocerus; species Tomocerus mixtus. The sequence continues at coordinate 9,417 of JAQFYC010001748.1, read as the reverse complement.
TATCACGCTATATATACTTGTTAACAAGAGGCTTTAATTTTTAAATAAAACAGTGACCCTACCAACATATCTTCCAGTACCACCCGATCTTCATGTTCAACATGAATTCAATATCTTTGATGAACTCAAAGAGACCGTAGATCCATGCAATACCAATTACTTCCAGAGTAGATGTAAGGTAAATGATAAAAGAACCCCCGTAGAAGTCCACAAGATCTAGGATCCATTGACCTACACAAATAAAAAATTATTTTAATGAATTTTTCAATGCCAAATATTTTGTTTTCATTATCTTGCAATGTGAGAAATTGTAGCTATCTGGACACACCTCCCTACAATGAAAAAATGTATCAATTAATTCATGTTAACAAATATTTTCATAAATCATGTACAGTATAATAGTTCTGCAGGACCTACCGGAGTACAGTATACCTAAAACGAAAGAATTAAAAACAAAATTATTAATGTAGTCAAACGAATATTCAGGTTACGGAAACAAAGGCTATAAAACATACCAGCCCGAAGCCGAATCCGACAACACACACAGATAATGTGATTATCCACCTAGGAAAATGTGGAAAACGATCGGCGAATATTGAAATGACAGCACCAGCGTCAGAGGAACTGCTTCCCAGACCAAGAGTAAATAACATCAAGAAAAACAGTACTGCAAAAAGCTAAAGAATGATGAGAGCTTTAGTTTGCATACAAAAATATATATTTTCTTTATACACTAGTTTTTAAATTTTTCTTCATTAGCATTAATTTCACATACCTGAGGAGCCCAATCAAATTTGGAAATTGCATCCGGGTAGCTAATGAAAGCTAAACCATTACCACCTTTGACAACTTCATCAATGGGTACCTCCAACTCCTGTGCTAAGTTGCCCAAAACTGCAAAAATTGTTACTCCAGCTAATAAGCTTGTGAAAGTATCCATCACCTAAATGTTTATCAAAAAACTATCCATGCAAATTGCTAGTAACGTAAATAAAAGTCATATAAGTAAGTAAGAATTGTGTAAAAAAATCCCAAAAGGTACATTTTTATTGAAAAACTACTTACGCTGACGATGACAGCATCCCTGCAAAAAAATCATATGCGAATTATTATGCCATAATAATGCAAAGGAATAAATCCTCTAAGGGGATAAAGGATATTATATGAAGTAGAATATCCACCTACCTGTAGATTTTATGGCCAAATTTGTTATAACTGGAAAACATAATAATTGAGCCGAATCCTGTATTCAATGAAAAGAAACACTGGCTGACAGCTGCATACCTATATGAAACATGTAATTTATATTTAATTGGCAATTCTCAGTGAACCAAAATAATCAATAGTGTAGTAGAAATTATTATTTTGCTCACCAGACACCAGGCTCTGCAAGTTTTTCCCATTGGGGTTCAATAAAATACAATATTCCGTCTCCGGCCCCTGAAAGCACATAAGAATCAAAATGATTTACACTTACATAGATTTAGAATAATACATATACTACACGAGAATTGGCAACCTTACCCGGTAAAGTTACACCTCGAACGAGAAGAATTAGCAAAACGACGTAGGGGAACATAGCAGTGAAGTAGGCTACTTTCCTGTAACATGTAATGTGATGTCAAAAAACTGAATTAGACAATTTCATGAATTTAAGTGAAAATACTCATTACAAAAATTACCCCGAGCTGGAAACACCCTTGATGTGGGAAAACAAAATTAAACACCAACTGAACAGAAGGCACAACGACAGACGCCAATCCGGCGCTCCGAGGCCATCGTCAATGTTGTCCTTTTCCTTTAAAACTTCGAACCTGTGTACAGAAATGAAAATACTTAACAATTTTTCATTCATTAGAAAATTATTCCATATATGAAGATTTTTTTGCCAACCTATAATAGAGTTCAGGTAAGCTTGAATTATACATTGTGGACTTATTTTTATTCTCACTACAAGCGCCAGCCCAACTTGGATCACATTCTGACCTAAATTTACAGTTAGAAAACCTTATAGTTTTACAAAGGTCATTATATTTACATTAAGATCTTTAGTAATTAAGTTGGTAATGAACAAACGTTCATTCCGTCTAACCATGGTAAAGTTTTCTGAAATGATACGACGAAGTAGAAAACAGCTAACGCCATAATTGACACGTAATAGGTCAAAACTGACATTGTCGCAATCGCTGTGGCATATCCCACTCTAAATAAACATGTAAAAACTTAATACGAAAGTATTGTAAACGACATTATTATTTTATGTGATTAAAATAAGGTGAACAATATTACCCTTTCATCAATGGAACACATTTCCATACTTTAATTTGACTGTAAGATGTAAATTGTCCTAGACAAAGCTCGAGAAAATACATCTATGAAAATTCATTTGTTTAGAATAATTAATATATTTCAAGGATGTGTGTTTTCAAAAATTTAGAGAAATGCTAGTAATTAGTACATACCGGACGCCCGATAAGGATAAGTACTACGAAGTAGGGTATCAAAAAGGCTCCTCCGCCATTATTGTACTTTTTTCATGTAAAACAACAAAATATTATTTTATTTAAATAATTTAATTGAAAGAAACACTGCCATATATTTATGTAAAAATACTCACAGCAGTAATTGGGAATCGCCATATATTTCCCAAGCCAACACTCATTGCTATACACGACATGAGAAATTCGATAGGGTTGTCCCATTGTGCCCTTTCGAATGCGTCGGCATCTGTTTCACCTTCTTCAACTTTAGAAATTCCCTTTTCCTGTAACAAGGTTTGCAAAATTAGTATTTTTGCTAATCAACATTTTATGTTCATAATTTATATTTAATGCCGAAATATGATTACACAAGTATTGATAATGGCTTACATTATTATTAGACAAGTCGGATTTTCTTTTCTGTTCTCCTTCAACCTCTGTGAGCTCATATGCATTGTTATCAATGCCATCAGGGCTCTCCGCCTGCAAACGCAATAATAATAAAATATATTTCCATTACTTCTTCAGTAAAATGTAATAGGATATAAATGTCTGTTTTCTAATATTTAAACTACCGCATTAAGAATAATTTATTATGCTTTACATGGACATACCGTTCATAAAGAATTTAATAGTATTATATCTACACCTGCATAAGGATGTATACACTACTATGCATAAATACAGACAATAATTAGCTAAAGCAGCACAAGATACATATTATGCGTGATTTTATATTAAGACACAATAATGTGATAATTTTCTCTCACCGATGATTTGTTATCCTTCATTTTGAAGATTTGGCAAATTAATTTGTATAAACAACTTGGCAATGTTTTGGTACCTCAAAAATTAATCTTCATCAAAATAAACTTCCTAAAAATCCATTTATACAAGTATTAGCTCATATTCATAGAATTCTCGTGTGGGGATTTTTTATTATTTATCAAACCCTAGACCGTCCAAATACTAATAATATTCATGTTCACGACGCAACTAGATACTACGAGCCAACGCTACTGATCTCCCTGTTATATTAATTTACAATGAACGATATTATGCATTGAACATCATGAAGCATCAAATTCCAGGTAAATAATTGATTAAATTAAATCAGATATGATGCGTATGTTATATGCTTTCCTGACTACCTACATATACCTATTACTTAACTTGTCTGATGCAAACTGCAAACACATCGGAAATATTATTACAGGGTCTAACATCACATTTGTCCTCATCCTGGTCCTTCATTTAATTCAATGACTCAATTAGTGTGATTACTAACTAGTTCAGATATATGGATGTACATTTCAGAATTATTATGTACAAGTGCTTATGATGAAAAAATAAGCAAATAAATCAGGAGATTATAAAATGATTGAACTTTATGGCCAAAAGCAATTAATTAAATACCTGCCAATTTCTGATTTATCATATGAATGAACAATTTAAAAACTTTAAATATGTTCTAGGCTTCACACAGTATAATCCATTTATTTGTAGATTTATAAAATATGGATATTGCAAGCTAAATAAGTGCACACAAAGGTACTGATACAGTACATATATGTTACGTATCTGTGTACATTATACTAACACCTTTCCTGTGAGTGTACTGATTTCTGATTTAATAGGTATTATAGCTGACGTAAGTAAAGTATCCAAGAGTCTACCAACAACATAACTGAATAGTAATAGCAGTATGGAGCGAAACCAGTATCCTCATCGGCATTTATCAATGTAATAATACTATATTTACAAATTACATGTATGCACAGCGAATCTCATTTTAAAACAATGCCTGCAATAAAGTGTATTGTAGTCGTAGTACATATCAGTAGCTTAACACTATTGTAGTAAATAGAAGGTATTTATAACAAACAAGGAGAACTTGAGAACTGCTTCACTTTTATCTCGTCCCACCCTTCTGACTGCTTCTCTGATTCAATTTAATTAAGAGTTTTCTGTATGTATAAAATATATAATATTGATGTATGTGGTCTCCAGCAATGGACTTACGTTGTTGAGCTTCAGCTCGGCAGAAAAACTAATGAACTATTTTTGCCCATTAAAATTGATAAACTGGTAAACTAGGACAAAGACTTGGATTTATTGAAATACATAATTCTATGTAGGTAACACACATTGCTGTCAACTTGACTAGGAATGTAGTCTTATGTTATCTTATCCTAATTTTAATTTCGAAAAAGTTAATATTAATTAACACCAGTGCAAAGTAAAACTAAGACACAAAGATTTCTATTGCATGTTTTAAGAAGAACTACTTAATAAAAGTCACAATGTCACAATTTGCTTCTGCAACAAACTGCTATGAAATGAACGAACACGAGTATGCAAACTGGAAAGATACCAAACACAGAATACGTCCTCTTCTATGTATCTAAATCTTTTTGCACCTGCAAAACTTTTTGTTGTTTAATGTCCACTTTTCTACAGACATGTATGATGTGTATGTGTCCAAGGCTCAGCTGCAATTGTTGCAATAGTTGGCGAACCTGCTTTGTACTGCCAATACAATAATACCTATATTTCTATGAATTGTATTGACTCATGTTACACAGTAGTAACAAAATTGTGCATGGTTCTATCAATTCTCATCTACAAAGTATATAATACACTAACTCTAATAGTGTTGTACAGAAATGGATTGTATCCAAATCCCATACCAAATCTTAGCCCTAAGGTTGCCCCAAGGGCTTTACTCTATTGTTCAGAGATATACACGCAACTTGCCAATTCACCTGATATTGTTCGATGAAAATAATTACACTATAGGTGCTTGTATAGTATGTAGTATTTACGATTTAAGTATTACCAATGTAGGTTTTACATAACAGATCAGTCAGGTAACAATGCGAATATGCAATGCATGCACGTAAAGTATTCTCATGAATTACAATAAGCTCAACTGATGTAAATAATTGTTTAATGTTAAGGATTGATGTATGTAACAAGTACTTTTGTATAGTTCATTACAGTATATAAAAATGTTAACAATTAGGTTATATTTACAATGGACATGTTTATTTGGGGAATCTGTGTTAAGCAAATGTTGATTTCCAACTGTTTGAGTACTACATGATGATACAGATTTACATGCAAATAGATTCAGGATTTCCGGGCGACGGTACAGAAGAATTTGAAAATGCGACATGATTTTGCTGCAAATAAATAATTTGTTCGTCATGTATTGCGAAATGCAAATTATTCCAACAATAATGTATGTAATGTAAACTCATTATACTTATTAATTCAAGATCAATAAGTCATTCAGTGCAGTTATGTCATGTAACTTGAACAATACCTTTTGTCACAAGCCCTGAAAAAAATTTTGTATGAAAGCATGAATGCTAATAATAAGTGTAAGTAAGCTTAGTTTACCTTTTTAACGTAATGATGCAACATTGTAAAATCAATTCAAAAAGGGATCTTTGTTTACATTGACAAAATATTTAACTTGTTGAAAAGCATTTATATCAAATCTTGTAAATACATGCTCACGTATTTATCAATATATATCAATTTGTAAGGGCATTATCAAACTTGTAGTATTGCAAATTGTAAATATCTGCGAAGATAGGAGATAAATATATGCCGTAAAGGTAAGTACTATATAAAATGCACGATTACTATACATGAACGTACTTGGGTACATTTCCATTCTTGTTCCATCGGTCACTCTCCTTGGTGGGCTTTCGTGTTTGCAAATATGTGCTTGGCATGATAATATTAAATCAGCCTTTACGGTACAAGTACAAGGTTTACACTCGTTCATTCATTTACAGTTAAATACTTTAATCATACGTGCAATGAAGTACAACATAATAAACACCAACATAGCGGTACTTCGTAGTATATGCTCATGACTATGACATGACGGACTAAACAAACATACCCAAAGTGTGCCGATACTACGTAAACCAAGTAACACATTTTGCCACTGATGCAAAAACAGTGGTAAAGCTCAAGACACAGTGCACAGCATTCAATGAATGATCCTCAAGTGGATTAATATAAGTACTTGCATTGTTTTTGCTTATTAATTATTGTTCTTTATCACTATTCAGCGTATATGACGCAATTGACCAACGTTGTAATGCTCTCAGGATATATGCATGTAAGATAAAACGGCAGACGAATTCATGGTAAATGTCTACCATAAATATGTATACATATAATGATTATGTGGCAATTGTGAATTGGAATATAATGTTAATAAGCCGTCAATGAAACTGAAATGAGAATTATCTAGGAGAGCAAAGGGTCGATTTACGCTGAAACACATAGGTATGCAAATTGCAAATGCTAGAGAAGACAAGTAATAATTATGTACATTTAGATACCTATTCAATATTCACAAAAGTTGGCAGCAGCAGACATCAATTGAAATGATACAGAATATCAAGCTAAAAAAGTAAATGTGTGTAGGTTCGGCATGTTTTTATTATCACTTGATATCAATAAAACTTACCCACACAATACATTACACTTACCACTTAGTAATGAATACCAACCCTGTAACTGTTAGTGTGTTACTCTTATTTTAACCACAGATTATGAAGATATTTACATATATGCCAACAAACAATTTACCTTGATAACCATTTACTACAAAGTGCACTCATTATATAATATATTATGATCTCATTGACAAAGAGAAAGGAAAGGTAATGTACATTTATCCAAAACAACTATATTTATCTGTTGGCTGAATTAGCTCGTAAAATTAGGCACTGCTTAATGCCTTTACCTTCTGAACGATTGATTCGATTTTAATCTTCCAAAAAGGTCAACGTTTCCAATGAAATCTGCAAAGACTCAAACACCATCGCAATGAAATTGACCCAGTTGGACTCAGAATAGAATCCCTATAGAAATATCATTTGACCGAGATGGTGACATCGGGGATGGCTTGCCCCACTGTAATTTACAATTTACCATAGAAATAACACTAGTTCTGATAACAATGAACCAAATGAAGGCTGGTGCACATGCTACCCCTGGTGTGCGTAAAAAATCTTTGTTTACTAAATATTGTTCCCATTACCAGTACTCCTCGTGTATCTGTAATTTTAACTTATATATATGTTTTATAATTTAAAATATGTTCCTTCGTTTTGCTGACTGTAAAAGATGGCATGCACTTTAGAACCTCCTAGGTGGATACTGTGATATGCAACACCAAAACGAGGAATTCCTTTTTAGTTTTTAAGTTACCAAAGGCTGCTAAGCGGCTAATGCCTCTGGTATTTACTTGACTCGAATCGTTTGCAAGTTTTTAGAAACTCAAAAAATAAGTGTAAACAGTATATAAGTACGATAAATAAATACATAAAGCGCTTAACTTGTGTACGTAATGGGAAAATGTGAGGTAAAATAAAATGTAAAATGCTCCATTTTTCAATGATATTGACCATATATATCAATCAATGCATAGAATTACATACAGTAATACAATACGACTTTTCCTTTTATGCTTGTTCTTACAAAGTAAGATTTTGTATGCTTCGTTTGCATAATATGCAAATGTATACGTTTATTCAATGGCTTTTGCTTGAATATTGAGGCAATTTGTATATTGCATGCAAATTATTTTTATGTAAATAAATTAGGATTAACACAAAGCCAACGCAACGCGCAACCGTTCTTTTGCAGCGGGAAAACTTATTTTCTTGTTCAATTTCATATTTTATAATAATAACTAATTACTAAATAAAATATCTTCATTCCAGAAATACGTCCCGCTCAGTAGGTCTGTCAAAAAATATTTCTCTTCCCTGGATGTTGCTAGCTGGACTCCAGCCAAATCTAGACTCTTTTTTTGACGACGGAGGAGAAGATAACGAAAGATCAATTCTGCTGATACCCCTACCCAAACGAACAGAAGTCAGGTCAGAAGTAGATAAGGTTGTATTTGATAAAATCACAGATAAGCAAAATCTGACTGACTGAGAAATAATAGTGATTAGTAGTAGATTTAAGATTTAAAAGAAGATTGACAATATTTTATTGCTTCACGTATTTTCCAGCTGTTTAGGATTCCCTGATTAAGTTTGTTGTAAGTGTTTTGTTGTACCTCTAATTTTTAATGTATTATTGCTGTATTTTTCATACCATTTGACCACTGGCTGGCCATATCTAAATATCAAATATTGAATATTAAAAAAGAGAATAAGTTTTATTTATTTTATGTGAAACTTTTCAGTGGTTATAAAAATACGTCTATGGAAATGAATCGGTGTGGCAGATTTGATCAGAATTTTCGGCCATGGGGCAACCATAATAAGGGGAGAATCCGTGGTCCATTAGATAATAACAATCCATTTAATGGGTAAGTTGGATATTTAGTGGCCAAAACAGTACCACCAGTTATACTACGTAGTAGTGGTAGTAGTGACAGTGATTCAACAAAAAGTACATAAATACCTATGCGAATATATCTTGTTCTGTCAATAATTGGTAATTCATAATTTGATGATTCATTATTTCTTGATAGCTATTCTTACACTTCTTTATGGGAATTTGCCATTAGTACATTGCAATTGTAGAAAATCAAAAGGTTATTTTCTTAAAGCTTCCAAGCCATACTTGATATATTATGGCATAGGTATTATGCATATTATAGTAAGTACTAACGTAGCAAAAGAGATGGATTTTTACCAATATCTGGGCAGATTCTAGATCCATTAAATATTTGCATATTCTGATGTGTGTTTATTAAAGAATATTAAGTATCAGTATTTTATACACGCATGCATAATAATTATTCATCTAGCTCATAACCTATTTATATATAAAATATACTCATTATTTATTTAGTGTTCCTCAACGATTTCGATTTGCTGCCCATCCAAACAACTTCCGAAATCCTTTCCATGATCCTCGGTTTCCCCAACCCCCGAATTATAATAAT